>JAJLRJ010000004.1:42764020-42879020 GCA_024195265.1 Dendrophyllia cribrosa
CCCCTTCTTTCACCTCCTCGCCTTTTCTCGGTTTTTGTTTTTGCGCTGCTCCTCAGTTCAGGCCTGTCAAAATGACCTGTCTATTTCACACCGTTACCAACTACTTCACACTGGAGTTCACAAATCATGACTTACAACAAAATACATCAGTATCCCTTACTACCTACTACTTCTGTTACCCTGCCTACCACTACAAAACATTCTGCAGTTGTAACATTACATTACTAACATTTAATACTAACATTCATTGCTCACATTATTTTTGCTCGTGCAGTATTACTTGCGTGACATACGTGTGTAAGGAAATTTATTATCCCTCAAAATTGTAGAAAGCCACCTTAAAATCTTGGGATTTTCATCGAAAACAAAAGTACCTACTCTCAGATAATCCAAAACTAATAGCTTCCAAGAACGAAGTAAAATTATAAAACCAGGTTGTCTATCTTGCTTTTACAAAATTTAAGCTTAAGTTATATGATTTTCTTTCTATTTAAGCTTAAAACATCATTGAAAAATCAAAATTTCCATACAAACTTTCATATCACGCTTGGATCTCCGAGACTGGATTTCCTGTGGGTTCACAAGTCCACAAGTGCGACGCAAACAAGGGAAAGCACAAGCAAATACACTTGTGAACTACCGTACGTAACGCAAACGAAATGGAAAATTTTCCATTAAACTCCTCTTCTCTTTTTTGAACTTGGTCTTTCAGGTTTAACTTTCTAAGCTTAGTAGTTATAAATATGATCACACTCCATCGACATTGATTAGTGTAGCTTAAATTAAAATTATCTTACAACTTGTGTTCAGACATTTTCACATTGTCTATTTAAACATAATCCTCACCAAACTCTCCTCGACGTTTGTTGATGCCTCACCGACGTGTTCCTCGTTTCTTCTTCTAGTTTTGCTTTCACACAGTCGCTAAAAACCCTGGCTAAAACCTGGCTAAAACCTTTGGCGTTGCATCGTTTTGGTAAAAGCATCCCGTCTGACCATTAAAAATCGCGGGCTCGTGGTGAAAGCGAGGCTGTTTTTGACCCTGTTTATTTTTAACCATGGTTTTGTAGTGAAATTTGACTCGTTTTATAGCTCGAATTATTGCTGTTCTTTCCTTCCAATTCATTAGAAGCTATGGCTCAAAGTAGAAACTTTTTCGATGATGTTCGAAAGGAATTAGAATGTTCTGTTTGTCAGGAACAGTTCAGTCAAGTCAACGAACCGAAAATACTAAAATGCCTCCACACTTTCTGCAAGACCTGTCTCGAAGCTTGGCTACGGCAGCAACGTGAAGGAGAATTAAGTTGTCCAACATGCCGTCAAATCACTGAGTGTCCTAACAACAACATTCAATGCCTGCCATCCAACTTGTTTTACAAGCAGATGGTGGAAATTGTAGAGGCTTACGACGGGCAAGGGCAAGAGGATTCAACACATTGTGGAAGCTGCGATGAAAACAAATCACTGAAGTTTTATTGTTCTGATTATAACTGCTTCTTGTGTGAAGACTGTGCTGGGGTCCACAAAAAAGTTAAAGTTCTCAGAAGCCATCATGTTAAAGAAATAGGAAACTTTGTGTCAAGCGATATGCAAGATTACGCTCGCAAAACAAATGTTTGCAGGAAACACAAAGAAGAATTGAGGTTTTACTGCAGCAAATGCAACATTTGCATTTGTCGTGACTGCGCCATGTTGAAACATCGAGACCATGATTTCATCTCCTTTGACCAAGCACTTGGAAACAAGAAATCAGAAATTGGAAAGAAAATGCAAGAGGTTGAAGAAAACTGCTCTCGTCTAAGAAACCGCAAAGAATCTCTAGAGAAGCAAAGGGAAAGAATGAACAACAGCATCGATCAGGCGGCGAATGAAGTCCACCGAGGCGCTGAGCTCTGCATAAAATTAATTCGACAACGTGAAGCCACCATGACGGAAGAGTTACTCAAGCAGAAAGCAAGTTTGCAAGATTCATTTTCAGCTCAAATGACTGCCTTAGATAAGAAACTGGTGGAAATAGACAGCAGCTTGGAATTTGGCAAAGATGTCATAGAGCGAAATAATTTACCGGAGATTATAAACGTCGAAGAAATACTAGAAGAAAGATTTAAGGAACTGTCATCTTTGCCTGATGAATATCGCGTCAAACTTAATTGCTCCAAGGTCAAGTATGTGCCAAGTGATATGTCAGCCTTAACTGAAAACGCGCTGGGAAAGTTTGGTTACACCAACACGGAGCCTTCCTTGTCACTTGCGCAAGATAAGGGTCTAACAGTAGGTCATCTAGGCGAAGATTCAACCTTTACGATAATAACAAAGGACTCGCAGGGACAGACTACTTACAGTCAAATTGATAAAGTGAATGTTGACATCCAGTCATTGCAGACCGGAAGGATCACGAAACCCAGCATAACAGAAAGCAAAGATGGCTGCTATAAAGTGACGTACAAACCGGAAACAGCAGGAGAATTCAGCCTGTCCATAACAGTAGCGGGCGAAGCTATCATGGGCAGTCCGTTCCAGTTAAGAGTGGAAGAGCGTAAACCAGGTATTAGGAATAAATTAAACTGAACGGTCGCCATTTTGATTGTACCATGCATGCACGTGTTCGTCTCGCTTTGGGACCTTTTGGGATGCGCTTGTATTTAATAAATGTTAACTGAAAACAGAAAACATATCGCCGGCACTGGTATGATCCACCTTTCCAAAGGTTATCCTGCCTTTATGTAAACAGGTTCTTAAAGGCTTTCTTGACAGTAAAACTTAAAGACATTAAAGTTCATAATTTTTCCTTCAAGGCAAAAATGCTCCAAAGTACTTCTAGTCGGAGTATCTTGCCAGTCCCTGAATTGTGGCTGGTCTGCAAGGTTAGGCAGAGTTTCGTACGAATCGATACGCGCTCTCCCTAGTCTTCCCAGTCTCCGCTCGTTCGCGTACTGGTTTTAAGCTGCAACCAAGACTCACAATGTTAATGCCTGGAACAGAGCTAACGAATCAACAACCTGTCAACAGCGAGGGAGGTCACTAGGTCTACGGATCTGCGGATTTTGTCAATTATTTAGCCCGGTTTTCGGATTCAGAGAAAGAGTTAAACGGATATATTTTCTAAAAAAGTAATCACACACAAAGCATTGCAAGGATTCTAGCCAGAACATTCTTATTACATCTCAGAAGTTTTTTCACTAAAGATTCGGATTTGGGCAAAAAAAATTGCTGATCAACGGATTCCGCTATCAAGATGTAACGGAGCAGCGAATTTGCACACCCCTTTTTACCACTTCCTAATAACCGCAAACATGTTGGAAATTATGCCTGTTCGTGAGATACAACTTTCTATTCGACAACTGCATTTCACGCGTCGTCGAATTTCGTCTTACGGATCGTACTTTCATTTTTTCGGATCGTATCAGGTCGACAGTATTGTCAAAAGTTCATAATTCTCGTGCGTGTCACACATGATGGCGCAATTTGTGCAAAAAATAGCGCAAATGGTACTTCACGTGGGGACAGGCATCTCTAAATAAATGACAATTTGTTGCGGTCTCCGATTATGTTTTTTATAATTTACGAAAATCGATGTACGAAAAAATGTATGGTGAAACTTTTCCGCATATCGTTTGCAATTTCTATATTTTTTTTAGTAGGGAGTAGCAAGGCCGCAGCAGACACAGGGTGAAATGACCTCGTCATACTGTGATTTTTATTCAAGACTCGACTACAGTTTAGTAACCTAATTTTTTTTTCAGTAAAATAATAATACAGTGATAAGAAGAGCCATTTATATATTTGCAACTTGCGGACCTAATTTGATCATAGTTTCAACGTTTGCTAAGAGGCTGAACGGTTGTTCTTTTTTGTCGTTATTACCCAGAATTTAAAGCTGTCTTTACAACCCTCGGTGCAAGTGGGCGACTGGGTCCAACATCACTTGGCAGTCACTACAATGGTCAGGATCATGACGGTCAAGTTACAGTGGTCAGCGGTATTCAAAGATGGACTGTGCCGTACACAGGTGACTACAAAATAGAAGCAATAGGAGCCGCAGGGGGGTACGATACGTATGAAACCAGCCGTCAGTACCGAGGAAGAGGGGCTAGAATGATAGGAACTTTTCACTCATCCAAGGGTGAAACAATTCAGATTCTTGTTGGTCAGGAAGGTGGAATTAACAGAAACGGTTATAGCTCTGGAGGCGGTGGAGGCACGTTTGTAGTGAGAGGAAACGACACGCCTTTGGTAATAGCTGGAGGAGGAGGAGGCATAACGATTGCTAAGTCAAGACACACAGAATGTGATGCCTCCTCGGGTACACCAGAGGGAACTGGACACGGTGCACATACCGACAAAGGCACATTGTCAGGTGAGAGTGAAATACAGCTTTTTATTTCTATCACAAGTTAAAAGGTTAAAAAAGGTTTGTGATTCTTAATAGAAGACGGTTTGTGAAGTAACCCTTGTAAAAAACATTCCTTTCTCTGAATACGAATGGGTGCATGAACTCGATCTTTTTAAATGTGTAAACTGTAGTGTTTTTATTTGGCTTTTATATGGATAATCAATGTCAAGCTATTTAATGAAAACTAAGGGTTAAAATTTGAATGACCGAACAGGGTAAAATAGTCTATCCCTTAATTGGATCAGTAAAATAAAGACTGGTCTTCTTGCCAGGGGATTTGAAACCATCAACATCTAGCTATTTTCTCCATTTTTTAGGGTTAATATATGTGTTATCTATGGAGTAAGTATGCATTTCATAACAAAAAATGATCTGACAATTATTCAAATAAAAGAAAATAAGTCATATATTATATACTTTTTACTTATTTTTTACTTATTTAGGTGGCGGCGGTGGTGGCTTTTACTCCAATGGAATAAGTGGAACGAATTTCGGTGGTACGATTTGGCTTGGTGGAGAAGGAGGCAAAGGATTTATTCAGGGAGGTGTGGGTGGAAGAACCTTAAATGCGAATATTGACGGAGGTTTTGGTGGTGGCGGTGGTGCTCATGGACGTGGTGGAGGTGGTGGAGGAGGCGGAGGCTACTCTGGAGGAAGTAGCGGAGAGTGTAAAAATGACTCCGGTGGGGGAGGAGGAGGATCTTACAATACTGGAAACAATCAGCAGAATGAATGCTGTTACAAAACAGATGGACATGGTCAGGTCACCATAACATTAATCTAGATTACACACAACATAACACTAAAAACAGTAACGATTTAGAGACAACCTCCTCGCTCAGAATCTGTTCAGTGTTCAAAATGAATGCAAGAGAGGAGTGTTGCCCATAGCAGATCAATTAAACTTGAACTTTCCAAATTTGTTGGAGATATAATTATATTTATAATAGCCGTCGGTATCCTCGGAGAATTTTAAAGAGACATTTTAAGGTCACGTGACCTGCTATTTGCCGAGGTCCTGTCTCGCCATCATTTTGAATACTGAAAATGTCCTGGGAACAAGGCAGGTTAAGAGCCTCTCAAGAATGAACGTTTTTTATGTAAAAAAAAATATGCTTGTCTACAGATTGAATATGAACCATGGTTTACTTCTGTGTAATTGTTTGCAGTTGCTTAAGACAAAAGTTTTTAGTATTTTTATTATAATCTTTTGTTCAAAACTATTGTATTGTAAATGTCCATTTGTAAGCAGTGGAAGTGCTGAATCGTTTCCTTCTAAATACAGTGGAACCTCGATTTAACGAAGCGCCAAGGGGCTGGGGATATTGGTTCGTTATATCGAGGGTTCGGTATATCGAAAACCTCCTTATAACGCGCGAATTTGCGGAAAACAACCAAAATGTTCGTTATATCGAGGTATAGTTAATAATTGTTATGTAACGGTGTTACGTATTTCCGGAAAATAACATTGGAACTTTAATGCCTGTATGAAGCTACAGTGCACTGTAAATATAATTACGAAATTGGAAAACTGTACAGGTTATACCTTTGCTCTATAGCACACACTGTAGGTCTGTTCCAAATTTATGTTTTGTCGAGCGTTCGAGCCTTGACATTTATCCGTTATATCGGTGTAGATTTTGCGTTTGGGCTGCCGGATTGTGTTCGTTATAACGAGGATTTCGTTATATCGAAGTTCTGTTACATACATTTTACTTGCAATTTTTCCGGGCTGAAGAATATCGTTCGTTTTACCGAGGACTTCGTTATATAGAGGTTCGTTAAATCAGCACGGATTTCCGCCAGTGCATTACCTGTAGGAAATAGGAATTGGTTTCAGTCATATTATTGTAAGGTTCAGTTCAGATTTGATGCTTAGCTTTGCTCGCGGACACTGAAAGGAAACTTATCTGGGCACTGTGGAACCACACTTCTATTTCTTCCATTTAGGATTCCACCATAGTGGACACTCGTCCTGAAAAATGTGGACACTCGTTAAATCTTGTGCAGACAAGTGCAACGGTGCATTGCACTCGGTTTATAGTATAGATCGCGTTCACATTAGGGACGGACCATTTAATTTTTGTGGTGGGTTGGGGGGGGGGGGGGGGGGTTGGGCAATTACCAAAGTAAAATTCCTGCAGAAGAAATTTAAGAGAATAAAAACCGTGCACAACAAAGCACGTGAAAAAAAAAGAGACATATTTTAGTAAAAAAAAATTCTTGCAAATAGTGATGCTGAAAAAAAAATCTTGCTCAGAAGAAATTGCCCACCCACCCCCCCCCCCCCCCCCCCCCCCCCTCCCCTCCCGCCTTCCCCACAAAAATTAAATGGTCCGTCCCTTAGCACTTTTGTCCGAGCACCGTTGCAGGGCATTAAGTCTGAATGGGGCCGAAGTTATTGGTACCTTTCTTTAATCTTTCTGACCAACCGGCCTTAGTAAGCAGAATTTTAATCGAATATCATATTTAGAGAAACTTCGATGCTTTTTCAGTTATAATAAATAACACAACACAAGCTATTTTTAAAATTGCCGTCTAAAATTATCTTAAAGAATGCCAACAAGTTTACATATAAATTTACATATCAATTTTAAAAAGACCCAAGAAGCCTGTCTGACCTTTGTCGTTTAAGAGAAGTGATATAGTTTCTTTCCAAAAAAATGTCCCGTATTATAACAGTCACTCTGTCTCCAGTTACCAGAATAAGCAACAAAAAATGGGGAATACTTAAAAGGGGAATCTTTAAAATGCAGCGTTGACACGGCAGAAAAATCGGGTACGGACTCGTCAAAAAAGTGGTACGGACCGCATAATTTTAGCCGTTTACACGGATAATGTTCTACTAAAGGTTGGACAAAAAAAGACCAAAGGACCAAGTTTGGAAGGATGCGTTTACGCTACACTTTTGGGTGACCGGACCAATTTCCGAGTCCCCAGAGCCACGCGGATTTTTACTGCGCATGCGATCAGCGAAGTTATTAAGCAAGCTGACGTAAGAAATGATGAAACTGTTCCGGACCCAAGTTTTTTCAGGGTTTGGCGCCATAGATGTCTATGGCCCCAAAACCTGATAAAACGCGGGTCCGTAAAAAATCCCAAAAGACGTAGTACGCATAGTTTACACGGTCGAAAATGTGAAGTCCGTACTCCTTTCTAGACGGGTCCGTACCCATTTTTTTCTGTCGTGTAAACGGCCTTTAATCACAGACTCAGACATTTTGATGCCAGTATTTTCAACAGCGAATAATTTACATTTAATTAAGTAGACTGTGAGCAGTCTCTTATTTTGCTTTTGGTTAGTGGAGCGAGTGGGCGCTCAGCATAAAGGACAAAACAACAACAGAAACGAGACAACAGTTCAATAAAGATAGACAGCGGTAACCCTTTTGAATTTATTACTGGATGCTAAATAACAATAATAAGGAGATATTGCCAATACAAAGCTAGAATAATAAAAAAAGGGTGCGGTTTGTTTGCGCTGCTACGCAAAAGAGGATTTGAAACAACAAAGATGAGACAGTAGTTCAGTAAAAGACAGTCTGCTGCGATTATATTGGCTTTAATTTCATGGATGCTGAGTGATCATTATTTTAAAAAAAAATATTTTCTGGAAATTCTTCCTGGCGGAACCCTGTCAATCACCATCGATACCATAGCATGGGATGGAACGGACAAGGAGATCACCAATCTATAAAACGTGACCCTCACCGTTAGCGTTCAGCACCGGCGTCGCGGCGACGTCAGCATCGAGTTGTTCTCGCTAAGTGGGACTAGGAATGATGCTTTTTATTCGGCGTTATAACGATTCAAAGATTCAGTGCAAATTTGGTTCAAATTTAGAGGCCTAAATTTGCTTCATATTTGGCCAATGTGCAAACTTGAGTAAATTCATTTTTTCGTCCAGTGTTGGACAGTTTGGCTTTTATAATTGTCTTTAGGGCCGGTTTACATTTTGATAACAAATCTAACTTGGATTACACATGTCAAAGTGTAAAGTAACAACAACAACAACAAAAGAAACCTTATTAGAAAAACGTTAACTAAATGTACATAAAATCACCCTTAACACAGTAAAACTGACAGCTTTCGAGGTGGGAGCAAGCGTAAATAATTAAACTAATGTCATTTAATTATAACTCGTTGACTGATTTATTAATTGATTTATTAATTGAGAGTTAAAATGGTCGCCATAAAGAAATTTAAAAGCTGGCGTTCCGGGTGCTAGCCTTTCGTCGGATTGGCTCTGAAAAAGGGCTAGCGCTCGAAACTACAGCTTTTTTAATCTTTTTATGGCAGTCAATTTGCGTTATCACTGAGTTCAGTTAATAAAACCAAATTTCGTGTTTCACTTCCCAACTAAAGCAGTATGCCAGTTTCTTTTGAAATTATCCCCTTTACAATAATAATATTTAATTTTACTTGCTTTAAATGCTAGTATCTGTTGAACTTCTACAGTTATGTTACGAATTCATGTATTTTGCTAAAAATCACGCGCCACTTTATCAACCAATCAGAGGTCAAACTAAAACCAATCGTGACTTGCACGCACGCGTTTTCCCGCGCTTGGCGCCAGCTACCTGTGTTAAGTTCTTCAAGTTCTGATTGGTTCATTGGCTTGAGTGCGACTGTTGTGATTGGCCAGAATATTTACTTTGGTTTTGGTGTCACGACACTCAATTGAAAACTGCTCAATATTCCGTGAAGATTGTTGATGCGCAAGTGCTGACGTGATATGACCTGGCCTGTTTAATGACACAGTTTCCCGCCGTAATATCGAAGTTTCGCTGTCCTAATTTCTATATTATGTTACCAAATACCAACAAATGTACAACTAAATTGGTTAAAAATTATACATAGCAAATTAGAACAAGTAGGTTGGTAGAAAAGTGCAGGATAACAACGATGGAAGTGAATTAATGTTCATTAAATTTAATTTAATTTCGTGACTGTGTTGTCATGGTTGCCTTTCTTTCTTTTTAGCTCTTATTTTGTCTTTTTATATTTCTTTGCATTCATGGCGATGGCGATTTTTTCCTATTAGAAAATGAAGCAAGCTTAAAGCAGGTTATACTTAATAAAACACGTTATATTAACCGGGACACAGTGCCTTTAAATCAGTGTTATTTGTCACTAACTTCCTTTCCTTCATCGGCATAAGGTTATTGATGATGAGAAAAAAACTCAAGAATTAGAAGCCAAAAAAGGTGGAATTTATATTTCCTTGCATTCAACTTTTTGGCGACTTTTTCCTATTAAAATAAAATGAAGCAAGCTTAAAGCCAAAAAGGTGGAACGAATGGCGCTAAAAGCGCATTGTTGGACGCGCCTTACCCGGAGGGAGTCAAGAAAAATAAGATTCACATTCCTGACACTCCGGAGGATAACACAAACAGCGAGGAAGAAGAAGAAGAAGAAGAAGAAGAAGAAGAAGAAGAAGAAGAAGAAGAAGAAGAAGAAGAAGAAGAAGAAGAAGAAGAAGAAGAAGAAGAAGAAGAAGAGAAAAACAATGGTGAGACAAATTTACACGATATAATTTTTTTATTCTTTTTTAATTTCGAACCAAGCTTTTATATTTACTTGTTCCTTGAGGGCAACAAAAATGGACAAAGCGGAAGTCTTGGAATACGATCATATGGATGCTACACCAAGATTGTGTTACGTTATCGTTTTCCAAAAGTCAAACCATTTGTCTGTTTTTGCCGAAGTTACATTCGTAAGCATTATATCCCCATGTTAAGGTAACCTAGCATGCAACCAAGCATTTGGGCTCGGGAACGAGGGTTGAGTTTCATCTTCCACTCCCTCGCAGGCTAAGATGGCTAAGATAACCCGTTATTTGTGGTTTTTCGTATGTGTTAAGTATCAGATTATAGAATAAACACATTTTTATGGTTCTCTGATTCGCACGGTAAAGAAATACTTAGATGAAGACACCCCAGTACGAGACCGATGAGTTGTGCCGTTCCTGTCCTGGATTAGTAAATAACAAGGTAAAAATGTAACTTTCCATTCGCAGTTAATTATTTTCGAAAATGAGAAAGCAGCTGGTAAATTCAAGGGATAAGATTCCCTTTCCTAAAATTATCAGCCGCTGAAATATCCAGCTATGAAACCCGAATGTGTCAAATTGTATCAGCTTTGCTTCAAAGGCACTAAAATAATATGGAAAAGCAGTTCAATGCCATTCCAAGCTTTCTTTTCCTAAACTGATTCCTCGTTGGGTGTCCCTGTACACTCCTCCTAATACGGCCTCATTCTTGTCTCAAAGTACCAGGCAACGCAGAGGCGGACGACTGGGGCGACTATGACCCAGGGACGTACGACACCTTTCTTCCAGAGGAATTCCAAAACGGTGTGGGGATGAGTCAGGATCCTGGCGCCTTCTTTACCTCGTATGAAACGCCGGTAGTGACACCGCGAGACAATAACTATCAGATAGAAACTGCGTCTAAAAAGACACTTCATGACGAGGATATTGGTGACGATGAAAGTAACAAAGTTTATGGGTACGATCGTTATATTTACACTAATGATCCCGAAGACCCTACGAAGTTATCCGAGAACAAACGAACCGATACCGATTATCAGGGACAAAGAGTTCAGGTTACTACTGAAGAGACTGGCTCTCAGCGAGTGCAAGTAAATAATGGCTTCCAAGAGGAGTTTGTTCCCGGTTTAAATCCCGAGTCCGGGCGGATTAGTTCAGGGGTGTTTTTAGAATGGAAACTGACATTTTACGGGACGGGTCCCGAGGACAGCGTGTCGGGATACGGGGACGATGACGATGATGCCACGTCTGACGTAGATCTAGATTTATAGTGTTAGTGCGTAGTAATCGTTTGCCTTTTTTATCATTGCGATTGTTTAACATCTCATTCCCGAGAGTTTTAAATCTCAAAAGTGGGGAAAAAAGTCACATTTTTTTGTTTGCTAATGACCAAAAACAAGTATCAACGCATAAAGCTTCTTTTAATTAATAGATTATTATTAAATTTTCATTCACAGACTTCAAAGTAAGCGTCACTTTGTACAGCACGATAAAGAGTACTACAGCAAATTAATTCTCAGTAGCCGAATTCCAAAGGTGACACTTCAGGAATTTATTCGCAAATTCGATCTGACGTTTACTTGACGTTGTACTAGCATAATAAACAACACCGCAGGAAAGTACTTCTAAATAGCTTTCATTTGAATGGTTACACTGTAGGATTTCATCCACTGACTCAAAAGTTAGAACCACCTTGTACAGCATAAAAATTATCAGCCTGAACGAATTCACAGTAATTGTCACTATCTATATATTTCAAAATTTAGATTTACATTTCACACTATAGGATTCCATCTCATGAGTCGAGGATTGGCTCCAAGGGCATTAAGGTTAAAGAAAATCTCACTGAACAATTAAATAAGTGAATTGAAGAGGTATTTCACTGTTATAAGCTCTGGTTAGCGATATCTCATTGTGAAATACGGACTATTAGGCAACCAAATGTTTAATTGGGCGTTTTCATGAATCAGAATAGAAGAAAACCCAATTAAACGGAGGAAAATTCCTGCCTAAATTATGCCTATTTAAAATAATAAGTTTCTTTAATGAAAAGGAAAATGAAAAGGAGAGTTTTTTAATTTCAAATTACTTCTATGTCTAGGAGTATCCCGATTTTAGTTGATATTTCAGGTTTGATTGACAGGTGAGTCAAGATGGGGGTATCTCCATAACAATAAACCCTTAAATAGTTACACGAGAATTTAGTTTTATCGACTGAGTCGATAAGGTAAATTGACCACCGTAAAAAGATTCAAATAGCTGACGTTTCGAGCGCTAGCCCTTCGTCGGAGCGAATCAAGGAATTGTGGGTAGTGTGTGGTTTTATATAGTAAGCGGTGGAGCTACGCTATTGGTGGAAATTTGGTGACGTGAAAAACAAATGTAGATTAGTTGAATGAAAAGCGTTCGTTGATTCCGTGGGGTTTGAGAGTGCCGATTTGAAAGATGATTTTTTGTTCTAGGTTTTTACGGCTTTCTGTGTTACCCTGGTGTAGGGAAAGGCCGCAGATTGTCATGTGTTGTTTAGAATGGTTAGTAAGATTAAAATGGCGCGCGACTGGTTTGGATGCGTCTTTGTCATTTTTTTCAACGTCTCGGAGATGTTCACGAAAACGGTCGCCCAGTCTCCTCCCTGTTTCGCCAATGTATATCTTTTTGCAAAAAGTACATGTAATGCAGTAGATAACATTTACGGAGGTGCATGTAAAACGATCAGTGATTTTAATAGATCGTTTGGGTCCTGTTATTTTGTCCGCGTTGTGAATGAAAGGACAAGTGTTACATCGTGTGCGTGTGCATTTGAAAGTTCCCGGTACATCGTCAGATTTCAGTGCGCTCGTAACTAGAAAGTTGCCTATGTTTTTGTCACGTTTGAATGAAATTAGTGGGGGTTGTGAAAAAATTCTGCCAGTTTCGGGGTCGTTTTGGAGTAATTTGAAATTTTTTAAAATGATGCTTTTGACTGTGTTGTTGTGTGGGTGGAAAGTGAGGGTGAATGGAATTCTCTCGTTCTCTTCCTTCTGTGGCGTTTGTAGTGCTGACTGTCTGTCGATCTGTTGTGCACGTTGTTGGCCCGTATTAACAACAGAGTCAGGGTACCCACGTTTCTTGAAAAACTGGCACATTTCTTCTGATTTGTTGGAAAAATCAGAGTCATCACTACATAGACGTCGAAGTCTGAGAAATTGAGAATACGGAATGGCGTTTTTAACGTGCGATGGATGTGAGGATGAATGTAACAGATAACTGTGGGAATCTGTAGGTTTGTAGTGCACACTTGTGGATAAACTGTTACCGTTGATTGAAATATTAATGTCAAGAAAAGCGACTGAGGTTTCGGAAATTTCCCAGGTATATTTTAGAGCTGGATGAAAAGTATTGACAGAAGTTATGAATTGATTAAGTTCCTCTTTACTGGAAGAGGTAGCGCCAATGCAATCATCGATGTAACGGCCGTAGAGTTCGGGTTTGGTTCCGTGGTACTGATTAAAAAATTTGTCTTCGATGTGGCCTACAAAAAGGTTAGCGTAGCTTGGTCCCATTTTGGTGCCCATGGCGACTCCATTTACTTGTTTGTAGTAGTTTTGGGAAAATGAAAAACAGTTAAGTGTCAAAACTAATTCGGCTAAGCGGAGCAGTGTTTCTGAGCTTGGGTTTTGAATGGAGCGCTGGTCGAAAAAATATTTTAGTGCTTGAAGTCCTTCGTCATTGGGGATGACGGTATATAAAGAGGTAATGTCCATAGTGAAAATTAATTTGTTTTCGCTGGCAAAACTGAAATCCCGGAAAATTTCGAGTGCGTGATTGGTGTCCTTAATGTACGAGGGTAGTGATTTGACAATGGGGGCCATGATTTTGTCTAAATAGCTAGAAATTAGTTCGGTAGGACAGCTACAAGCGGAAACAATGGGTCGGCCCGGATTGTTTGGTTTATGAATTTTAGGTTTGAAATAAACGCGTGAGGTTCTAGGAGTAGTGATGATGAGATTGTTGGCGGTAACTGGTAATTGTTGTTTAGTAATGAGGTCTTGGATAGTTTCTTTGACAATTTTTTGGTTGGTAGAAGTGAGATCTTTATCAACTTTGGCATAGAAAGCGGTGTCAGAAAGTTGCCGAAAAGCCTCTTGTCGGTAAAGGTCGGTCCGCCAAACAACTACCGCCCCGCCTTTGTCGGCCGCTTTGATAACAATGTCGCGTCGTTTGCTAAGACTTTTGAGCGCTGCCCATTCTCCTGTTGAAAGGTTGGAAATTTTGGTGTGGCGGTTAAATTTAAGTTTTTGGACATCGTGACGACATTTTTTGACGAAAAAATCTAGAGAAGAAAACTGGCCCTCTGGGGGAGTCCATTTTGATTTGCGAACGTTGAGTGTTTCAAAAACATCTTTTTCCGAGGTGTTAGAATTGTCTTCTTCGAGGTGTTAGAATTGTCTTCTTTGTCGTGGAAAAAAGCTCTTAATTAATTGCTTAATTATTATTTTGGGCACTTTAACAGCTAACACTACAGGTTAAACAGTTAACTTACTTTGTAACACGGAACACTAATCATTAAATTTCAGGAGTTTTAACACTAAAATGTTTATGATTAAAAAAACACTTACAAGTAATGCCATCTAGACGCTTTTACCACTTGCTCAAGTGGCTTTAATTTGCTTGTTAAACGTTTGCTTAGACCGATGTCGCAAGTAATAAAACTTAGCTTATAATATAACTATATTTGAAATTCAGGGATCCCTTTTTTGTTAGCGCATGGCACGTGATTAAATTTCCCACATCTAACTTACCTCTTTTGCTCCCAAGAGTTCCCGAGTCGAAATTTTGAACTGAAACAGCATCTTTTTTAATTTAAAACATATTAGAAAAGAAACAGCTCCACAAAAGAAGAACCTTTTAGCATTCATTTAAATGGTCACAACATGGGGTCTCGTCTACAGCATCAAAAGGTAGACCCTCCTTGTAAAGCGTAATAAACACTACATGGTCACACATTAGGGTTTTAGACACATAATCAAAATTTAGACACAATTTGAAGAGCACACGAAACAGTTAAGGCAAATGAAAAGACCGCCAAAGAGTGTTTGTTGGAATGGTCACACGTTAGGTTTTCATTTGTCCAAGACGCAAAATTCACATAACGAAATTAAAGATTCGGCCCTGGGAGCGAAAGGGTTAGCGAAATACGTCTTTTGGTGTGAAATGAGTCGGAAAGTGCTTTTCGGTTTTGATACGAGAGCACAAATCATACACACTAGTCAGTCTACGCATTGCAGCGTTTGTTCTCACTCACTGCTAATCTTACTACACCATTATTACATTTTGATTTTGTGTAGAAAATGTCCCTCTCTTATTTTGTAAAATCGATCAATGCTATTCTTTCTTCATAGATAACTTCTTGAATGATACCATTTAATGCTCGTTTCTTTTGTGAATATTATGTATAATACCTCCTTACTGGTGATTTTTGAATAGACGCAATTTTAATCAATAAAAGTTAACAATTTTGTAAATGGCCTTCTCTGTCTATCACGATGCCATGGCAGTGGGGATGGGTGGGTAGCGAGGGAGGGACGGAGGAAGTGAGGAAGACACCAAGTGAAATGACCAGACAGTATGCTATACTACTCCTTGTGCTGCATGATCTCCCACCATTCCTTGTTTACCAGGTGCACCTGGCGGCCCCATAATACCTCACTCTTACAAATGTGATACTCGTCCATTTTCAAAGTCTGCGGTATGAAAGTCATAAAAAAAAGATTCGTTTGTCGTGTAATATAAACAGCGACTTGAAGCTAAATGACGATATTTTGCGTTACAGTTGTTGTTAGCAATAAAATGTACATCATGTGACCATCATTTCGCATTCTAGTTCAATTTTTGCCAATTATTTTGCTAAATTTAGAACACCTCTATTAAGCGGTCAACCTCTGTTAAGCGGTCAGTTGGCTATTCCACGAGGGTGACCGCTTAATAGAGGTTCTGTGACTGTACACAGAAAATACGGAACGTACAGAATAGTCAGGTCACCATATTATTAAACTCTAGATTACATACAACATTAAACTAGAAAGAACAGCAACTGTTTAAGTGTATATGAACATAAAAAATATTTTTGCGCTTTTTTCGGTGGTAACAAATATATTTATTACGAATTGGCAAAATAAATTTGATGAAAACAAAAGAAAAAAATATTTTTTCCCGGCTGAAGTGGCCCAAATCGACCAAGAGCCTTCTCCGCATTCAAAATGGCTGCTGGGTGAAAAACGCCTGGACAAGACTGGACAATACTACAAGAATCGTGGAGCAGTTTGTTCCGTGAAACATGATGAAAACATGCTAATTTTACACGGGCTGTCGTTATGTCAACCATGCTTGGACAGGCAGCTTTAGACAAATTTGAACACTTTGGGTTAATATCACTGTGTTTTACTTGACCCCCCCCCCCCCCCCCCCATTATTTATTTCGCCCTTTTCCAGAGGAAGCTGCACGCCCCTCTCCCCTAGTTTAAGTTAATGCCAGACGAACTGTTCACTTACATCTTAAACTATAGCGATTTGAACCAGGCTGATTTGAACCAGTGCGGAGAGCTTCAGCTTCGAGCTTGTCCAAAAATCACAAAGCAAGTATCCTATGTGAAAATATGGCTGATTCCTTAATAAGAATATTCCTTGCAGTCAGTTTTATGTGTTACCAAACAATCACGCCTGTTTTGTATGCTGCCGAAAGCGAGTTAAATATTTCTATGCTTGACCCCCTAGAATATATTACTTTGTTCGAAGACCAAACTGAAAGCGGTGTCTCTTTACCACAACAGATCGCATGATATGATATGATTGACCCAACATATTACATTACGTCACACAGCGGTAGACGCATACCTAGCAGAGGAGTCCTGGGTACAAGCGCAACTGGGTGTTACTATAACTTCCGCCCTTTCGAGTAATTGTTGTGAATTATCAGTTATAAAACGTGTCATTTTTTTGTACTAAACCATGGTTAAAAAGAATAAACAGGGTCAAAAACATGTCTGTTTTAACCATGTCAGAATATCGAATAATATCGAGTCGAAGAATGCAAATCATTGTTTTGTTTGCATGTTTGTTAAAAAACCTGCGGTTTTACACGTTTTAACAAGATTATTCGATCAACGCTCGTCCGCATTGGAGTATTTTGTAGTGTGGTTAATCTTCGCGTAAATCACGTCGGCACTCACCATGGTTTCATCTGGGTAAAACCGTTCATTTCCAACCACGTTGAATAAAAAAGTTTAAATTAGACGCAATAACACAATTCTGATTTCACGTTAGGATATATTTCTCTACATCTTCACGATTATAAGACAGTTTTCATCGGCTTAATTCGTTTAGTTTAATTCGTTTGTTTTTTTTTCGAAAAATCTCACCAACAACATTGTGCTGTAATATTGACCAATAATATACTTAGTACAACTGATGACCAGAAAGTCAGAACGGCACCTGAAACTTGAGGCATAAATTTTGAAACGGACTAAATACAGCACAATCGTTGTTCAATAATATGTTCAACAATGATGGATAGTAGAAATTTCCCTGTTACCCAATGCAATAGCTAACGCCTTTTTGTAGCTGTCAAACAATTTTTTAATTAGTTTAATTTAACAACCTTTAATTACATCTTTGCGAGGTAAAAATACAATGTTAATATCTAAGAATAAAAAATAAAAATAAAATAAATTGAACCATGATCACATTTGTAGCTTTCACTTTTTCTATCACGGGGTTGCAATGGGTTCCCCCCTTGCCCCAGTCCTTGCTAACCTTTTGGTTACCATGAGAGAATTTGGTTGGAACATTTATACATTCTCGAACGTTTTATTTTACAGAAGATATGTAGATGACACTTTTTGTTTATTTAATAGTGAACATGGCGCCCTTTTGTTTTTTGACTATATTAATACTATATTCTAATATATTCTGGAAAGAGAGGTTAACAGCAAATTGCAATTTCTAGACATTATGATTGATAACAGTCAGTCAGCGTCGTCCCGGCCTATTACCACTGTCTATCGGAAAAAGACCTTCACAGGTCTTTTAACTAATTATCTGAGCTTTGTTCCTCGTTCCTATAAACTCGGACTAGTGAGGACTCTGATAGAAAATCAACACTCACTTGGTTTGGTTTTCATGAAGACATAAAAAATTGGTCCTTATTTTACGTAAGAACTGCTTCCCCTCCTGGGTGAAATTTTTAGGGAAATTTTGAAGTATGTTACTAAGGTCATGGATTCCACCATTTTATGCTCTAATTCCTCTGTTGGGCCCAACAAAACACCCACACATTTCTACAAATTCCCTCCCACAGGTTATTTCTCTAATGTCATTCAAAACGAGGTAAGACGGCTACTCAAACGATACTGCAACGATCTTGGCATCGGTTAGATTTTACAGTTAAACTTAGAGATTTGTCAGTGCGAAGGACTCCGTTCGCGCGTTGTCTATAAATTTGTATGTCCTGGATGCAATGCCAGTTACATTGGTGAGACCACTCGCCATATTTCTAGGCGCGTCCGTCTTGTCTTCGGACAAAAACTCACACATTTACAAACATCTGAATTCTTCGAAAACTTACGTGATGTTTGCTCTGAGGAATATTTCACCATTTTAGACTCTGCCAACACAAGTTTCCAAATCAAGTTAATTAAAGGAAGCTACGTACATTAAGTCGGGAAAAAAACGTATATCATTCTTTATATCTGTGTAACATTTTATATGATAATATGTAACACCGTTTGGTCCTTACACATTTATACAATTTATTTTATTACAACTTCATTGTTATTAGCTATTTGTATGTATTGCATTGATGCAACACCTATTCTTGTATCTATTAGGAAATTCAAACTATAACTTTTGTAACTGAGGATGACATAAGTATATGCATGTCGAAACATGTATTACAAGTTGAAATGTGTTGTTTTATGCCTTCAAATCTTCCAACTCAGTCATAAGTTCAGTTTAGGTAAAATCAACTTCTGCTATATATGGTCATATATGAATCAGTTATTTGACTCGGATCACATCATCATGCGATGCGACAACTGGAAGTGTAACTAAAGTGCGAGGCAGCGAGTCATAAGCGCGAGCCACTTGTTACATTAGAGAGGATGGTCATCCTAATATCATTTATAATAGTACTAGGCATAACCGCAAATGAAAGATTACGGAAACCTAGCCAGAAGTGACTCGATTGGTATGTTTCGCCATACGAAGCAACAAAATTTAACAAAGCGAACCAACTGAAGCAACCCGTATTCTATTTCAGAAAACCGGCGGCTAACGGGCGCTATCACGCCTCGCTGCCTCGCTTGCTGTTCACTTGAATGGTACCCGTACTCTAAATAAAAAATATTTCGTTCACGAAAAAAACATCCCCGTTAGTTGTTCTGCTTATTTTACTGAATGGCTGTGTTTCATCGCCTCTTGTAAACATACATACGTGAGATCAAGTTTGCCGGTTCTCTTTAATGATCCCGGTTTATATCGGGTGGGTACCATATCCTTAACCGCGTCTGCAGTTGTATAGTTGATCCAATTTGAGTTGATTTTTTGGCATGTCCATATAAACTATTTTTTCTCTTCAAAAGTTTGTGGCTTATGGTTT
Organism: Dendrophyllia cribrosa; assembly: GCA_024195265.1. Lineage (NCBI taxonomy): Eukaryota > Metazoa > Cnidaria > Anthozoa > Scleractinia > Dendrophylliidae > Dendrophyllia > Dendrophyllia cribrosa. The sequence continues at coordinate 42,783,599 of JAJLRJ010000004.1, forward strand.
TGCTGTTCATTTACTTTTGCAGAGTTTTCAATGGTAAATGGGTAAATGGCGCCAAAAAAAATTCAGATCGAATGTACCAACGACTTTTAACATGGACTCTTTAAGTGTATTCAACCTAGCGTTATAGAGTAAATAAAATATATCTAGAGTAAGACCGTATTCAACCTAGCGTTATAGAGTAAATAAAATATATCTAGAGTAAGACCGAGTAAGATTTACTAGATGAAAAAATATATACTGAATAACTTTTCGTTTCAAAGGGTCCAAACGCGACGGCCTCGCCATCACCAACCATTACAATAGATCTTGCGACAGCAATGGACGACTCATGCAACAACAGTCCGGTAGGAGCTTGCCGCCTAACGCGAAATCTACAGCACACTAAATTCCATTTCACAATTCACAAAGAATGTGGTTTTAGTAGGTGTAACTGAAGTTGAATTGATGCGGTGTCATTTTAAATCACTGTCTTTTTCTATAGTTGAAACTACCGACTGCACGTTTGCTGACTACATAATTTATGGTAGGTGGTAAAATGTGACAAAACCATCCTCTTTTTAACATGGGGTTATAATATAGGAAGGATAGGTCTAGGAGCGTTAAAATGTCAATTTATCAAGTTTTCAAGCTATCAAGTTAACATCAAAGTTCAGTTGACTCATCACTCAAAGTTACACGCAACATCTCGGATGGAAAAGTTGGCTTTCCGGAAAAATCGTGCATTTTTTAACTGGCAACTGAATGAAAACTAACTTCTAACACGAAAGCTACTGCACGGTAAAAATGGTCAGTTTTCTATTTATCAACAACATCTTACATTTGACACGTGTACTTGTTTGATACTGTAAGATAATTTGCTGGCTCTTATTTATTAGTCAGCGTTTAAATTCATTCCTTTACAGAGTGGATGATATATCCGCGTTCATTTGTAACATATACATTTCGTTGCTTTGTTCATTGAAAGTAACTTGGCAAAGTCCTGTATTACAGTTGCACTTATCTATGGAGCTTAACCGGTAAGCAAAGGTCGTGGTGAAATATACGAACATACTCGTAAAATACCACAGAATGGTTAAGGTGGGAGATACCGGTCAGACCATCACACATGCATTTACCACAGCTAAGCCGTCCCCAGAGAAAAAGGAGAAAGACCAACTAAACCACACGACGCGGTGTCTTTTTCAGTCAAACATTGGTGTGTTGATTGGAGTCTTATAATCTGTAGGTGTAACTGCCGAATAAAATTCAATCGCTTAAACAAACACCCAACATTTTGGAAGGTAAAGATGGATTTCCTGCAAAATCGTTGAGATTTTAACAAATCGGCTCTTTCAACAAACCACGGCTCTCAGGAGTAGTTCATCGATTTACAAGAACACTTAACGGGTGTATTTTATTCGTTCTATTTACCATTTTCCATTTGAGCGAAATCTGATGTGCATGTTTGTTCTTATGATCGTTTATGGTGTGTGGGTCTCGAACACACCAAACCGCGTCCGGCCACATTCATTCGATCGGTTTTTCATATTTAGTAGGTACGCGGAATTCGTCAGTTTTTTCTTTAAAAAGGTATGTATATAACTTAAAGAAGGTATCATGTGGCGAAAGATTCGTGAAATTTGTTTGTTTCTCAAGAGTTGTGGTAAATGGTGGAAAATTACCAAAAACTTGTATTTTTTAACCACGACATTCAACAGCCTCAATCTGCCGCCTTAGATCTATTGTTTTTAAAGAGAATACCAAGAACAACAAGTAGTTTTTCCCATCTAGAACAATCACCAAAATAAATCTAAATTACTAAAAAAAATCACGTCTACTTAAAAGGTAACACACTCGTGCCGAACCACAGAGGGGCTAACTTGAAGGTGGGGCGCGCCGTTCGCACCATCGACCATTTGTGACAGCTGTCACGTCTAGATTAAACAACTTATACCTAGAAAACTAACTTGTAATACAAAATCTACTGTACGATAAAGTTTGTCAGTTTGCTATTCATAAGCGATTTGCCGCTAGGTTTGACAGGTGTACTTGTCTGACGCTGTGAGTCAATTTCTCGGCTCTTATTCATTGGTCACCGCATTCATTCATCTATTTCCATCCAGAGTGGATGATGTATCCGCGCACTCATTTGTAACATATACATTTAGTTGCTTTGTTGATTGAAAGTAACTTCGTAAAGTCCTGTGTTAAACTTTGCACTTATCTATGGAGCTTAACCGATAAGCTAAGGCCGTGGTGACATATACGAACATACCCGTAAAAGACCACAGAATGGTTAAGATGGGAGGTACCGGTCTGACAATGACACATTTACCGCAGCTTCGGTGTCCCTGGAGAAAAAGGAGTAAAACCAACTCAACCACACAACGCAGTGTCCTTTTCAGTAAAACATTGGTGTGTTGATTAGAGTCTTAATCTGTAGCTGCCGACTGAGCGTTTGCTCTCTAGATATGGTAAGTGGTGAAATGTGACAAAAAATGTCCTCTTTTAATACAGGGAGGATAGGTCTCGGAGCGTTGTGATGTTAGTTTATCAAGTTATCACGAAAGTCAAGTTAACTCCAAACCCAATCAAGACGGGGTTTACTGAACAAATAAAATTAATTCACTCAAACTAACACCCAACATCTTGGATGGTAAAGATGGATTTCCTGCAAAATCGTCGAGATTTTAACAAATCAGCTCTATTAACAAACCACGGCTCTCAGGAGTAGTTCATCGATTTACAAGAAAACTTAACGGGTGTGTTTTGTTCGTTCTATTTACCATTTTCCATTTGAGCGAAATCTGATGTGCATGTTTGTTCTTATGATCGTTTATGGTGTGTGGGTCTCGAACACACCAAACCGCGTCCGGCCACATTCATTCGATCGGTATTTGATATTTAGTAGGTACGCGGAATTCGTCAGTGTTTTTCTTTAAAAAGGTATGTATATAACGTAAAGAAGGTATCATGTGGCGAACGTTTCGTGAAATTTGTTTGTTTCTCAAGAGTTGTGGTAAATGGTGGAAAATTACCAAAAACTTGTATTTTTTAACCACGACATTCAACAGCCTCAATCTGCCGCCTTAGATCTATTGTTTTTAGAGAGCATACCAAAAACAACAAGTAGTTTTTCCCATCTAGAACAATCACCAAAATAAAACTAAATTACTAAAAAAAATCACGTCTACTTAAAAGGTAACAAACTCGTGCCGAACCACAGAGGGGCTAACTTGAAGGTGGGGCGCGCCGTTCGCACAATCGCCCATTTGTCACAGCTGTCGCGTTTAGATTGAACAACTTATACCTAGAAAACTAACTTGTAATACAAAATCTACTGTACGATAAAGTTTGTCAGTTTGCTATTCATAAGCGATTTGCCGCTAGGTTTGACAGGTGTACTTGTCTGACGCTGTGAGTCAATTTCTCGACTCTTATTCCTTGGTCACCGCATTCATTCATTTATTTCCATCCAGAGTGGATGATGTATCCGCGCACTCATTTGTAACATATACATTTAGTTGCTTTGCTGATTGAAAGTAACTTGGCCAAGTCCTGTGTTAAAGTTGCACTTATCTATGGAGCTTCACCGATAAGCTAAGGCCGTGGTGAAATATACGGACATACTCGTAAATGACCACAGAATGGTTAAGATGGGAGGCACCGGTCTGACAATGACACATTTACCGCAGCTTCGGGGTCCCTGGAGAAAAAGGAGTAAAATCAACTAAACAACACAACGCGGTGTCTTTTTCAGTAAAACATTGGTGTGTTGATTACAGTCTTAATCTATAGCTGCAAGTGCAGACCGAACGTTTGCACTCTAGATATGGTAAGTGGTAAAATGTGACAAAAAATGTCCTCTTTTGACCACGTGCTTTAAATACAGGGAGGACAGGTCTCGGAGCGTTGCAATGTCAGTTTATCAAGTTGTCAAGTTATCACGAAAGTCAAGTTGACTTCAAACCCAATCAAGACAGGTTTACTGAATAAATAAAATTAAATCACTCACACTAACATACAACATCTCGGATGGTCAAGATGGATTTCCTGCAAAATCGTTCAGTTTCTCTTTCCCAGCTTTACTCCGTCGAGCGAGAAACGTTGAAACTGCTGACTGAGAGTTTACTGACTAGATATAGTAGGTGGTGAAATGTGAAAAAATGTCATCTTTTGAACATCGGCTTTTAATATAGGTAGGATAGGTCTAGGAGCGTCAAAATGTCAGTTTACCAAGTTGACAAGTTATCAAACTACCATGAAAGTCAAGTTGACTTCAAACCCAAAATCGCGCACTTTTTAGCAAAGCAGCTCTTTTAACAAAGTTAACCAGCTCTCTACTAGGAGTAGTTCATCAATTTACACGAAAACTGAACGGAAGCATTTCATTCTTCCGCGGTGGTCCCCTTATTTTATTGAAGCCGTATCACTAAGTGCCTTTTGGTAGAAAATGAGCGAAATCTGTTGTTCATGTTTGTTCTTATGTTCGTTTGTGGCGGGTGGCTCTCGGACACACCAAAGTGCGTCGGGTCACGCTCATTCGATCGGTATTTGTCATTTAGTAGGTATACGCGCAAGCCAACATGTGGCGAACGTTTCGTGAAATTCGTTTTTCCAGTTTTCAAGAGTTGTGGTAAATGGTCAAAATTGACCAAAAACTTGTATTTTTTAACCACGACATTCAACAGCCTTAATCTGCCGCTTAGATCTATTATTTTCAAAGGGCATACAAAGTACAACAACTATTTTTTTTTCAACTAGAAAAATCGCCTAAATAAATTTAAATCACTAAAATAGAGGCTAAGAGAGAAAAGAAAAAAAAGAAGCTAAGGGGGGGGGCGCACCGTTAGCACCATCGCCCATTTCTGAAAGCCGTCGCGTCGTTATTGAACAGCTAATGCCGGGAAAACTAACTTCTAACAAGAAATCTACTGCAAAACTTTGCTATTCATCAGCAACTTGCTAGGTTTGACAGTTGTACTTGTTTGACGCAGTGAGTCAATTTGTCGGCTCTTTTTCATTGGTCATCGTGTTCATTCATGCATTCATTCCCAGCCAGAGCGGATGATCTTTCCGCCTTCATTTGTAACATATACATTTCGTTGCTTTGGTGATTGAAAGGCACAACGAAACCACACGACGCGGGGTCTTTTTCAGTAAAACGTTGGTGTGTTGATTGAAGTATTGTTCTGCAGCTGTAACTGCCGACTGAGAGTTTGCTCTCTAGATGTAGTAAGCTTAAGTGGTGAAATGTGACAAAAAATGTCCTCTTTTGACCACGGGCTTTTAATACAGGAACGATAGGTCCAATCGGAGGGTTACAATGTCATTTTATCAAGTTGTCAAGTTATCACGAAAGTCAAGTCAACTTCAAACCCAATCAAGACGGGGCTTACTAAAAAATTTAAATTAAATCACTCAAACTAACAAAGTCTTGGATGGTAAACTGATTGATTTCCTGCAAAATCGTTCAGTTTTTAACAAAGCAGCTCTTTTAACAAACCACGGCTCTCAGGAATAGTTCATCGATTTAGAAGAAAACTGAACGGATGAATTTATCGTTACATTTAATTACCATTTTCCACTAGAACGAAATCTGATGTGCATGTTTGTTCTTATAATCGTTTGTGGTGGGTGGCTCTCGGACGCACCAAACCGCGTCGGTTCACGATCGTTCGATCGGCATTTGCTATTGAGTGGGTATGCGCAAGCCATCAGGTTTTTCTTAAAGGAGGTATATTTTCTTCTTAAAGAAGGTATATGGCGAACGCTTCGTGAAATTCGTTTGTTTCTCAAGAGTTGTGGTAAATGGTGCAAAATGACCAAAAACTTGTATTTTTTAACCACGTCTGCCGCTTTAGATCTATAGTTTTCAAAGAGCATACCAACAACAACATGTATTTTGTCCGATATAGAACAATCGCCTAAATAAATCGAATTTAATAAAATAGAATTACGTCTACTTAAAAAAAATAACACACTCGTACAGGACCACAGAGAGGCTAAGTGGGATAAGGGGGGGGGGGGGGGGGGGGGGGGGGGGGGGGGGGGGGGGGGGGCAGATCGTTCGCACCATCGCCCATTTCTGACAGCTGTCGCGTCGGGATTGAACAACTAATGCGGGGAAAATTAACTTTTAACACCAAATCTACTGTACGGTAAAGTTTGTCAGTTTGCTATTCATCAGCAACCTGCTAGGTTTGACAGATGTACTTGTCTGACGCTGCGAGTCAATTTGACGGCTCTTATTCATTGGTCACCGTGTTCATTCATTCATTCCCATCTAGAGTGGATGATGTATCCGCGCGCAAATTTGTAACATATGCATTTAGTTGCTTTGTTGATTGAAAGTAACTTGTCGAAGTCCTGTGTCACAGTTGCACTTATCTATGGAGCCTTAGCCAACTAGCTACAGACGTTGTGAAACAGATAAACATGCACGTAAAAAAACCCAGAGCGGTTCGGTGGGACACACCGGCCTGACCATCACACATTTACCACAGCTACGGCGTTCCTGAAAAAAAGGAGCGAGACCAACTAAACCCCACGACGCGGTTTCTTTTTTCAGTAAAACGTTGGTGTGTTGATTGCAGTCTTGTTCTATAGCTGTAATTGCCGACTGAGCGTTTGCTCTCTAGATATGGTAAATGGTTAAATGTGACAAAAAATGTCCTCTTTTGACCACCTGCTTTAAATACAGGGAGGACAGGTCTCGGAGCGTTGCAATGTCAGTTTATCAAGTTGTCAAGTTATCACGAAAGTCAAGTTGACTTCAAACCCAATCAAGACCGGGTTTAATGAATAAAAAAAATTAATCAACATACAACATCTCGGATGGTAAAGATGGATTTCCTCATAGTGCAAAACCGTTCAGTTTCTCTTTCCCAGCTTTACTCCGTCGAGCGAGAAACGTTGAAACTGCTGACTGAGAGTTTACTGACTAGATATAGTAGGTGGTGAAATGTGAAAAAATGTCATCTTTTGAACATCGGCTTTTAATATAGGTAGGATAGGTCTAGGAGCGTTAAAATGTCAGTTTACTAAGTTGACAAGTTATCAAACTACCATGAAAGTCAAGTTGACTTCAAACCCAAAATCGTGCACTTTTTAGCAAAGCAGCTCTTTTAACAAAGTTAACCAGCTCTCTACTAGGAGTAGTTCATCAATTTACACGAAAACTGAACGGAAGCATTTCATTCTTCCGCGGTGGTCCCCTTATTTTATTGAAGCCGTATCACTAAGTGCCTTTTGGTAGAAAATGAGCGAAATCTGTTGTTCATGTTTGTTCTTATGTTCGTTTGTGGCGGGTGGCTCTCGGACACTCCAAAGTGCGTCGGGTCACGCTCATTCGATCGGTATTTGTCATTTAGTAGGTATACGCGCAATCCAACATATGACCGCCACAAGCTAAAAATAGAGCATGATGTTATTGATAAAACCCGTCAAACCAGTTAAAAACCGGTTATACGTTAATGAGAATCCACCGCATTTTATTCATGAGATAAAAAAAATAGCCTATGACGTCACCCCTGTTAATTGATTCCACTGCAAATTAATGAGATTCCAGCGCAAAAATACGGCTAATTTCATTCTCCTATACTACTGATAATCATAATAGGCAGAGGATTTTGCCGACTTGAAGTGGGCGTAATAAAATGCCGATGCCGTTCAGTATGTCCGAAACCCACCTGCTATAAATAAACGATCATAATTAAACAAAGATGAACATCAGATTTCGCTCATTTTCTACTAAAAGGTGGTCAACGATACGACTTCGATAAAATAAGGGAACCACCTAAAGAAATCAAATGCTTCTGTTCAGTTTTCGTGTAAATCGATAAAACTACTCTTGAGAGGCCATCTTAAAAACTGAACGATTGTGCAGGAAATCCATCTTAGTTTCCATCCGAGATGATGCGTATAAGTTTGGGTGACTTAATTGTTTCTCAGGTAGCCTCGTCTTGATTGGGATTGATGTTAACTTGACTTTCGTGACAACTTGATAACTCGACAATTTTACAAACTGAATTTTAATGTTTCTAGTCCTAGTCCAGTCTTCTAATATAACCTATATTTAATACCGTGGTCAAAAGAGAGAATTTTTGTTACATTTCACCACTTAACATATCTAGAGAGTAAAAGCTACAGAACAAGACTCCAAAAAACCGCAAACGTTTTACTGACACTGTGTCGTGTGGTTTAGTTGATCTCACTCCTTTTTTCCAGGGACACCGTAGCTGTAGTAAATGTGTTATGGCCAGGCCGGTACGTCCCACCTTAACCGCTCTAGGGTCCTCTTCGCGTGGTTTCTTTGTTTCACCACAACCGTAGCTAGTGGGCTAAAACTCCATAGATAAGTGCAACTACTAAACACAGGACTTCGCCAGTTATTTTAAATATACATCTACATGTTACAAATGAGCGCGGATACATCATCCACTCTGGATGGGAATGAATGAATGAATGAATGAACACGGTGACCAATGAAAAAGAGCCGACAAATTGACTCACGCCGTCAAATAAGTACACCTGTCAAACCTAGCAAGTTGCTAATGAATAGCAAACAGACAAACTTTATCGTACAGTAGATTTCTTGTTACAAGTTAGTTTTCCCGGCATTAGTTGTTCAATCCCGACGCGACAGCTGTCACAAATGGGCTATGGTGAAAACAGCGCGCCCCGCCTTCAAGTTAGCCTCTCTACGGTCATGTGCACGAGTTTGTTACTTTTTAGTAGATGCGATTCTATTCCTGTAATGTAGATTATTTATGCGATTGTTCTAGATGGGAAAAAATACTTGTTGTTCTAAGGCGGCAGATTGACTCTGTTGAATGTCGTGGTTAAAAAATACAAGTTTTTGGTCATTTTGCACCATTTACCACAACTCTTGAGAAACAAATGAATTTCGCGAAACGCTCGCTCCACATGATACCTTCTTTAAGAAAAATACATACCTTCTTTAAGACAAAAAAAATGATGGCTTGGGCATACCTACTAAATATCAAATACCGATCGGATGAACGTGACCCGATGCGGTTTGTTGTGTCCGAGAACCACCCACCATAAACGATCATAAGAACAAACATGCACATCAGATTTCGTCCAAATCGAAAATGGAAATTAAATGAAACGATTGAAATTCATCTGTTCATTTTACTCCTAAATCGATGGACTGCTTCTGAGAGCCGTGGTTTGTTAAAAGAGCTGCTTTGTTAAAAACTGAACGATTTTGCAGGAAATCCATCTTTACCATCCGAGATGTGTTAGTGTGGGTGATTTACTTTTATTTATTCAGTAAACCCTGTCTTGATTGGGTTTGAAGTCAACTTGACTTTCGTGATGACTTGACAACTTGATAAAATGACATTGTAACTCTTCGACTGGACCTATCCTCCCTGTATTAAAAGCACGTGGTCAAAAGAGGACATTTTTTGTCATATTTCACCACTTACTATATCTAGATAGCAAACGCTCAGTAGGCAGTTACAGCTGCAGAACAAGACTCCAATCAACACACCAACGTTTTACTGAAAAAGACCCCGCGTCGTGTGGTTTAGTTGTGCCCTTCAATCACCAAAGCAACGAAATGTATATGTTCCAAATGAAGGCGAAAACATCATCCCCTCTGGATGGGAATGAATGCATGAATGAACACGGTGACCAATGGAAAAGAGCCGACAAATTGACTCACAGCGTCAAACAAGAACACCTGTCAAACCTAGCAAGTTGCTGATGAATAGCAAACTGTTGCAGTAGAGTTCTTGTTAGAAGTTAGTTTTTCCGGCATTAGGTGTTCAATACCGACGCGACAGCTTTCATAAATGGGCGATGGTGCTAACGTTGCGCCCCGCCTTAGCCTCTCTGTGGTCCTGTACGAGTGTATTATTTTATTAAGTAGACGTCATTCTATTTTATTAATTTCGATGTATTAAGGCGATTTTTATATATCGGAAGAAATATATGTTGTTCTTGGTATGCTCTTTAAAAAACTATAGATCTAAAGCGGCAGATTAAGGCCGTTGAATGTCGTGGTTAAAAGATACAAGTTTTCGGTCAATTTCCACCATTTACCACAACTCTTGAGAACTGGACAAACGAATTTCACGAAACGTTCGCCACATGTTGGCTTGCGCGTACCTACTAAATGGCAAATACCGATCGAATGAGCGTGACCGGACGCACTTTGGTGTGTCCGAGAGCCACCCGCCACAAACGATCATAAGAACAAACATGAACAACAGATTTCGCTCATTTTCTACCAAAAGGCCCTTAGTGATACGGCTTCAATAAAATAAGGGGACCACCGGAACAATGAAATGCTTCCGTTCAGTTTACGTGTAAATTGATGAACTACTTCTAGCAGAGAGCTCGTTAACTTTGTTAAAAAGTGCACGATTTTGGGTTTGAAGTCAACTTGACTTTCATGATAGGTTGATAACTTGTCAACTTGATAAACTGACATTTTTTATCCTACCTATATTAAAAGACGATGTTCAAACGATGACATTTTTTCACATTTCACCACCTACTATATCTAGTCAGTAAACGCTCAGTCAGCAGTTTCAACGTTTCTCGCTCGACGGAGTAAAGCTGGGAAAGAGAAACTGAACGATTTTGCAGGAAATCCATCTTTACCATCCGAGATGTTGTATTTTAGTGTGAGTGATTTAATTTTATTTATTCAGTAAACCTGTCTTGATTGGGTTTGAAGTCAACTTGACTTTCGTGATAACTTGACAACTTGATAAACTGACATTGCAACGCTCCGAGACCTGTCCTCCCTGTAATTAAAGTAGGTGGTCAAAAGAAGACATTTTTTGTCACATTTCACCATTTACCATATCTAGAGAGCAAACGCTCAGTCGGCAATTACAGCTATATAACAAGACTGCAATCAACACACCAACGTTTTACTGAAAAAAGAAACTGCGTCGTGTGGTTTAGTTGGTCTCGCTCCTTTTTTCCAGGAACGCCGTAGCTGTGGTAAATGTGTGATGGTCAGGCCGGTGTGTCCCACCGGAACCGCTTTGGTTTTTTTTACGTGTATGTTTCTCTGTTTCAAAACGTCCGTAGCTAGTTGGCTAAAGCTCCATAGATAAGTGCAACTGTGACACAGGACTTCGCCAAGTTACTTTCAATCAACAAAGCAACTAAATGTATATGTTACAAGTTAGCGCGCGGATACATCGTCCACTCTAGATGGGAATGAATGAATGAACACGGTGACCAATGAATAAGAGCCGTCAAATTGACTCGCAGCGTCAGACAAGTACATCTGTCAAACCTAGCAGGTTGCTGATGAATAGCAAACTGACAAAATTTACCTTACAGTAGATTTGGTGTTAAAAGTTAATTTTTCCCGTATTAGTTGTTCAATCCCGACGCGACAGCTGTCAGAAATGGTCGATGGTGCGAACGCTCTCTCCCCCTCATCCCACTTAGCCTCTCTGTGGTCCTGTACCAGTGTGTTATTTGATTAAGTAGACGTCTTTCTATTTTATTAATAACTTCGATTTATTTAGGCGATTTTTATATATCGGAAGAAATATATGTTGTTCTTGGTATGCTCTTTGAAAAACTGTAGATTCAAAGCGGCAGATAGTAAGGCTGTTGAATGTCGTGGTTAAAAAATACAAGTTTTCGGTCAGTTTCCACCATTTACCACAACTCTTGAGAACTGGACAAACGAATTTCACGAAACGTTCGCCACGATTGGTAGAACCGATTTGACAAGTTTTGACCGCCTTTTAGGTAGATGACGTCATAGGTTATTTGTTTTGAACTCATGAATAAAATGCTGTGGTATCTCATTCCACAATTCTATTGATTTCACCACCACCACGATTCTGTTGTTTTCACCACCACCACCACCACCACAATTCTGTTGTTTTCAACACCACCACCACCACCACCACCGCCACCACCACCACAATTCTATTGTTATTACCACCACCACCACCAGCACCGCCACCACCTCCACCACCACCACAATTCTATTGTTTTCACCACCACCAAAACCACAATTGTATTGTTTTCACCACCACCACCACCACCGCCGCCACCACCACCACCACCACCACCACCACCACCACCACCACCACCACCACCACCACCACCACCACAATTCCATTGTTTTCACCACCACCACCACCACAATTCCATTGTTTTCATTTCTATTGTGGTGGTGGTGTTGAAAACAATAGAATTGTGGTGGTGGTGGTGGTGAAAAAAAAAAGAATTGTTGTGGTGATGAAATGAATAGAATTGTGGTGGTGGTGAAATGAATAGAATTGTGGTGGTGGTGAAATCAATAGAATTGTGGAATGAGATACCACAGCATTTTATTCATGAGTTCAAAACAAATAACCTATGACGTCATTTACCTAAAAGGCGGTCAAAACTTGTCAAATCGGTTCTACCAATCATGACCGCCACAAGCTAAAAATATAGCATGTTATTGATAAAACCCGTCAAACCAGTTTAAAACCGGTTATACGTTAATGAGAATCCACCGCATCTTATTCACGAGATCAAAACAAATAGCCTATGACGTTACCCCTGTTAATTTATTCCACCGCAAATTAATGAGATTCCACCGCAAAAATACGTTTAATTTCATTCCTCCTATACTACTATTATCTATTTTGGAAAGTTAAATTTAAGTTTGTTTGCTTTCATAGAGCGTTGGGTCTCAGAAAACAGAGAAAGGTAGTATTATATTCGACGAGTTCAAAAGGTTACATCTGTGGTTTATAATTGGTGATGGATTTCGATCCAGTTTGTTTCTGCTTTAGAAAGAAAAATGAAAAGTGGGCGTAAAATGCAAATCGATTTCGCTTTTACGCCCACATGAATGACCTCCAAGAAACACTAGAAAAACGCTAGCCTAACTTTAATAACAAGCTCATAAACGAAATGGAAGCTGGCCGCAGAAAGCGCATACAGTTCGCATACACTACTGAAACTAAGAAGACCATGGAAAGAGGATGATCCTAGTGCTAGGATCATCCTCTTTCCATGGTCTTCTTAGCACTAGAATCATCCGAGCGCGACATGTTTTCTGCTTTCAGTTTACATGCAAATGGTCGCACGCTAGGATGATCCCAGCACTAGGATCATCCTATCTGAGAGGTAGAATGATGCTAGCGATACTCCTCGTGCCGCAGTTTTGCATGTAATCCAAATGAACCTCCTAGGATCATCCTAGCACTAATCAAAGATCATCCTTTTTCCATGTAAATAGGGCTAAAGAATATTCGCAGGCGAGCATTTGGGCCGACAAAAATTATCCCCACACTTAAATCGGTCTCTCCTAATTTCCCTGCACTTTTAATCGCTAAACTAACAAATGATCGAATCCAATGGTATGAAGTATGATAGTAAACTGAACTGCGAAGCCGAGACTTTATTGTTAACCCGTTTGTACCCTGCAATGTCATGCAGTTTTATATCTTCTGTCAATAGCCTCTGAACAGACTCCTGAAATGAGAATAGGGCACAAAGGAAAAAAAATCGGCGAGCGGAGCAATGCTTGGAGAGCTAAAGCCTCACAAGACTCCAAAATTCAATATTATTTCGCTCCAATCACCGATTTTTCTTCCATCCTTTTCCCATCTAAGGTTCACAGGCCAGTAATTTTGTCCAGGTAATGGGACTTGTTCTCTGGTCCGAGCTTCTTTAGAGGGCAATGTCTGTTTTAAAACTTTATTCAAGAATACACGCAGGGTTCTAATCTAGGAAGTTTGAGGGGTGGAAGCTCACCCCCCACCCCCCCTCAAAAAAAAAAAGTTATCATTACAGTTTATAAAATATATCGGAAAAATCATCCGGGTCAGTGTACATGAAGCAAGCATTTCTTGTCAAAGGACACTATATGTAATTGAACACAACCTTGGTGTGGAGAGAAGCCCCGACCGGAAAACAAGTTCTACTGCCTATCTGGATGAAATGAATGTAAATATATGAATGTAAATATATGAATGAATGTAAATATATGAATGAATGTAAATATGTGAACTGCGGATCCTATTTTTTTTATTTTCTCGGTTGTCAGTGCGATTCTTGAAAGCTTTTATCATAAACGTTTGTTTTCCTGCCTTTTTCAGTTTTATGCCTTGCTGACGTCTATAAAACCAGTTAAACATGATGTCACCTGATGATATTGTCACCCAGCTCTGCTGAATTTTTTTTTTATCAGACATCGTAATAGTGCACCTAAACCCAAAATTGTTTTTTCGCGTAATCAACTCTATGTACGTTGAAAAGTTGAAAAGTTTTCTTGTTTTTAACGTTGCGTTAGTGAATTATAGAGGTTTGAATTAACAAAATGTTAATAAGATGACGTCAAGTCAAGACTCGTTCAATATACAACTACTTGTTTCCACCTCCAAGTAATATTTTTTACAAATCAATTGACTATTAACAGTTTTTATTTAGTATTTCTTAAATTGATTATCCTTAAGCTGTGAACTGCGTATTGTAAATTGAAGTAGAAATAATGGTAAAGTCTTGATTTGACGTCACCTAATTAGCATTTTGTAAATTCAAATCTCTATAACTCACTAACGCGACGTTAAAAACAAGAAATATTTCACTATTCGACTTTTCAAAATTGATTACATCGTCATGTCTTTGAGGTTGTTTAAAAAACTGCTTCAAGAGAGTATTATTAAAGTACTTTTTCAACAACATCACACACGCACACACTATCTTTTTGTATATTAATTATTTTATTAATTTTTACAATTTCTCTGATCTTTGTTTTTCTTGATTTCTTCTTCTCCATTAATTATCCTGTAATTAAAAAAAATATATGCTTTAGACTTTTACAGGTTTTTCCGCAGTAGAAAATTTCAAAAATACCCAACGAGAACCAATATCAATACTTTAAGTCGGCTTATGTGTATTAATCTAAGTACTTTTTTGATTTCTCTCACAACTTTATCGCTAACTTTAAACCCCACTCATGCATGAGAGATGACCAAATTCACATAGAATATAACGGATTACTCTGGCAACCTCTTCATTAAATTCAGCGCTGAACCAAACAATTTATTATTTTGGCTGCTGTGATATTATCAACCACAAGTTATCTATGCTTCTGATTGGTTCACAAATAGTGACATTAAACAGGCTTACATCATATCAGCACATGCACCAAAATAATAAGCCCTCCTTAAGCCCCTTCCTGAAATAAACAAAAGGTACCGAAATCTTTCATAAGTCCCCCCCTCCCCTCACTTCAGTATAAAGTGGAATAAAACTAAAATGCTAGTACATCAATACACTGCAATTAAAGGGATGGGGGCTTATTAAAAGGGGGAGGCTTAATAGAGGGAGGAAGCTTAGTGACTTGTTCAAAGTCGTAGTTCTATGTTAAGCATATATGTAAAGGAAACAACTGGGGGTTTTTTACCATCAACACAACTCGCCACACATTATACAACAAATATTAAAGAAATAAAAAAGATCCGAGTGCATTGTTGAGTTATATAAGTATACAGGAATTTTTAAGAACACAAGAGATGTGCAGAGAAGCATGAGCCGAAGGCAAGTACTTCTCGCTTTTCTTGGGTGTTCTTAAAAATTTGCAAGTGCTTAATATACAACTCAATGCATGAGGAACAAGTTTGTTATTTCTTTTATAAAATAAAATCGACCACAAAGGGACAAAAATACATCAGACAACAGAAATGAGCGTGCATGTTTTATCAAGTTCTTATGAACTTGGTTTGACCAATCATAGAGTGCATTTCCCTAAGCATTTTATAAAGTGTTTCAACGAACTACAATATCACTGAAAAAGCAACATAAACAAAGTGGCAGTGGTGGGGGAGCTTTATAGAGGGAGGGGTTTTTTTGAAAGGCAGAGGGGGGGTGGGGGGGGGGGGGGGGATATTAGGAGGGCTTAAAAGTGAGTGAGGATAAATAAAGAAAATATGGTAATATAGAATACATTGTATCCCCAATGTCATTTTCTCATCCACCTTGTTTATAAATTATAATCAAAGGTTACTTTTTGGAGTTTCCAATAATAAATTATAGTTCTGGGCCGGGTCGTTTAAAGCATGATTAGCGCTCGAAACGTCAGCTTTCTCGAATCTTTTTACGGTGGCTAATTTACCTCATCGACTCAGTCGATAAAACCAAATTCTTGTGCTTCACCTCCACAGTTTCTCTAGAAACTAACCCCATTCATGATTAAGCTAATTCAGGGATTAGCATCAAGTTTGAATCCAGTCAAATAACTCAACTCCAAAGTTTTCTGCTCTTCAGTTTTGACTTAAACTTGTCTTCACAACTACATGTAGCTATAAATGACCTTTTGAAAACATTTTTAAACAGAGAAATGAAATCCTCAGTTAACTTTTAATCCGGGATTAGTGCTAATCGGCTTTTGAACAACCAGGCCCTGTTCTTAAAACAGTTACCATACAATTACTTATCAGAATGGATGGGATTCCACTGTATGAAAGTCTCAAGTGTGCCGATGGTTGTAACATCCGGAAATTGTCCAATGAGTACTTTAGTAATTTTTAAAAGTAATTATTTATACTGACATTAAAAATTCTTTGAAGTTTCCCCAAGTGGGGGACCGTCTCTCGCCAAGTACACCATGGTACTTGGAGCAATGGGTCCACACCTCTTCAGCCTTGCAGAGGTGTGGACCCATTGGTCGTGGACATGCAATGGTTGCTAATTCCTTGAAAGAAAGAAATTGCATCTTTTATGATGTGAAAGAAAAATAAATCTTTATCTTACATTACTTTTTACATGTAATGCCAAAGAAAACCTGTACAAAGACTTGTTACATTCTTAACTATGGCTTCAAGGCAAAAACAACTGACAATGTGAATAATGTATAGATTAAATATCAAACTCCCTCGCCCCCTTTACCCCTTCTTTCACCTCCTCGCCTTTTCTCGGTTTTTGTTTTTGCGCTGCTCCTCAGTTCAGGCCTGTCAAAATGACCTGTCTATTTCACACCGTTACCAACTACTTCACACTGGAGTTCACAAATCATGACTTACAACAAAATACATCAGTATCCCTTACTACCTACTACTTCTGTTACCCTGCCTACCACTACAAAACATTCTGCAGTTGTAACATTACATTACTAACATTTAATACTAACATTCATTGCTCACATTATTTTTGCTCGTGCAGTATTACTTGAGTGACATACGTGTGTAAGGAAATTTATTATCCCTCAAAATTGTAGAAAGCCACCTTAAAATCTTGGGATTTTCATCGAAAACAAAAGTACCTACTCTCAGATAATCCAAAACTAATAGCTTCCAAGAACGAAGTAAAATTATAAAACCAGGTTGTCTATCTTGCTTTTACAAAATTTAAGCTTAAGTTATATGATTTTCTTTCTATTTAAGCTTAAAACATCATTGAAAAATCAAAATTTCCATACAAACTTTCATATCACGCTTGGATCTCCGAGACTGGATTTCCTGTGGGTTCACAAGTCCACAAGTGCGACGCAAACAAGGGAAAGCACAAGCAAATACACTTGTGAACTACCGTACGTAACGCAAACGAAATGGAAAATTTTCCATTAAACTCCTCTTCTCTTTTTTGAACTTGGTCTTTCAGGTTTAACTTTCTAAGCTTAGTAGTTATAAATATGATCACACTCCATCGACATTGATTAGTGTAGCTTAAATTAAAATTATCTTACAACTTGTGTTCAGACATTTTCACATTGTCTATTTAAACATAATCCTCACCAAACTCTCCTCGACGTTTGTTGATGCCTCACCGACGTGTTCCTCGTTTCTTCTTCTAGTTTTGCTTTCACACAGTCGCTAAAAACCCTGGCTAAAACCTGGCTAAAACCTTTGGCGTTGCATCGTTTTGGTAAAAGCATCCCGTCTGACCATTAAAAATCGCGGGCTCGTGGTGAAAGCGAGGCTGTTTTTGACCCTGTTTATTTTTAACCATGGTTTTGTAGTGAAATTTGACTCGTTTTATAGCTCGAATTATTGCTGTTCTTTCCTTCCAATTCATTAGAAGCTATGGCTCAAAGTATAAACTTTTTCGATGATGTTCGAAAGGAATTAGAATGTTCTGTTTGTCAGGAACAGTTCAGTCAAGTCAACGAACCGAAAATACTAAAATGCCTCCACACTTTCTGCAAGACCTGTCTCGAAGCTTGGCTACGGCAGCAACGTGAAGGAGAATTAAGTTGTCCAACATGCCGTCAAATTGTGTGTCCTAACAACAACATTCAATGCCTGCCATCCAACTTGTTTTACAAGCAGATGGTGGAAATTGTAGAGGCTTACGACGGGCAAGGGCAAGAAGATTCAACACATTGTGGAAGCTGCGATGAAAACAAATCACTGAAGTTTTATTGTTCTGATTGTAACTGCTTCTTGTGTGAAGACTGTGCTGGGGTCCACAAAAAAGTTAAAGTTCTCAGAAGCCATCATGTTAAAGAAATAGGAAACTTTGTGTCAAGCGATATGCAAGATTACGCTCGCAAAACAAATGTTTGCAGGAAACACAAAGAAGAATTGAGGTTTTACTGCAGCAAATGCAACATTTGCATTTGTCGTGACTGCGCCATGTTGAAACATCGAGACCATGATTTCATCTCCTTTGACCAAGCACTTGGAAACAAGAAATCAGAAATTGGAAAGAAAATGCAAGAGGTTGAAGAAAACTGCTCTCGTCTAAGAAACCGCAAAGAATCTCTAGAGAAGCAAAGGGAAAGAATGAACAACAGCATCGATCAGGCGGCGAATGAAGTCCACCGAGGCGCTGAGCTCTGCATAAAATTAATTCGACAACGTGAAGCCACCATGACGGAAGAGTTACTCAAGCAGAAAGCAAGTTTGCAAGATTCATTTTCAGCTCAAATGACTGCCTTAGATAAGAAACTGGTGGAAATATACAGCAGCTTGGAATTTGGCAAAGATGTCATAGAGCGAAATAATTTACCGGAGATTATAAACGTCGAAGAAATACTAGAAGAAAGATTTAAGGAACTGTCATCTTTGCCTGATGAATATCGCGTCAAACTTAATTGCTCCAAGGTCAAGTATGTGCCAAGTGATACGTCGGCCTTAACTGAAAACGTGCTGGGAAAGTTTGGTTACACCAACACGGAGCCTTCCTTGTCAATTGGGCAAGATAAGGGTCTAACAGAAGGTCTTCTGGGCGAAGATTCAACCTTTACGATAATTACAAAAGACTCGCAGGGACAGACAACTTACAGTCAAATTGATAAAGTGAATGTTGACATCCAGTCATTGCAGACCGGAAGGATCACGAAACCCAGCATAACAGAAAGCAAAGATGGCTGCTATAAAGTGACGTACAAACCGGAAACAGCAGGAGAATTCAGCCTGTCCATAACAGTAGCGGGCGAAGCTATCATGGGCAGTCCGTTCCAGTTAGGAGTGGAAGAGCGTAAACCAGGTATTAGGAATAAATTAAACTGAACGGTCGCCATTTTGATTGTACCATGCATGCACGTGTTCGTCTCGCTTTGGGACCTTTTGGGATGCGCTTGTATTTAATAAATGTTAACTGAAAACAGAAAACATATCGCCGGCACTGGTATGATCCACCTTTCCAAAGGTTATCCTGCCTTTATGTAAACAGGTTCTTAAAGGCTTTCTTGACAGTAAAACTTAAAGACATTAAAGTTCATAATTTTTCCTTCAAGGCAAAAATGCTCTAAAGTACTTCTAGTCGGAGTATCTTGCCAGTCCCTGAATTGTGGCTGGTCTGCAAGGTTAGGCAGAGTTTCGTACGAATCGATACGCGCTCTCCCTAGTCTTCCCAGTCTCCGCTCGTTCGCGTACTGGTTTTAAGCTGCAACCAAGACTCACAATATTAATGCCTGGAACAGGGCTAACGAATCAACAACCTGTCAACAGCGAGGGAGGTCACTAGGTCTACGGATCTGCGGATTTTGTCAATTATTTATCCCGGTTTTCGGATTCAGAGAAAGAGTTAAACGGATATATTTTCTAAAAAAGTAATCACACACAAAGCATTGCAAGGATTCTAGCCAGAACATTCTTATTACATCTCAGAAGTTTTTTCACTAAAGATTCGGATTTGGGCAAAAAAAATTGCTGATCAACGGATTCCGCTATCAAGATGTAACGGAGCAGCGAATTTGCACACCCCTTTTTACCACTTCCTAATAACCGCAAACATGTTGGAAATTATGCCTGTTCGTGAGATACAACTTTCTATTCGACAACTGCATTTCACGCGTCGTCGAATTTCGTCTTACGGATCGTACTTTCATTTTTTCGGATCGTATCAGGTCGACAGTATTGCCAAAGTTCATAATTCTCGTGCGTGTCACACATGATGGCGCAATTTGTGCAAAAAATAGCGCAAATGGTACTTCACGTGGGGACAGGCATCTCTAAATAAATGACAATTTGTTGCGGTCTCCGATTATGTTTTTTATAATTTACGAAAATCGATGTACGAAAAAATGTATGGTGAAACTTTTCCGCATATCGTTTGCAATTTCTATATTTTTTTTAGTAGGGAGCAGCAAGGCCGCAGCAGACACAGGGTGAAATGACCTCGTCATACTGTGATTTTTATTCAAGACTCGACTACAGTTTAGTAACCTAATTTTTTTTTCAGTAAAATAATAATACAGTGATAAGAAGAGCCATTTATATATTTGCAACTTGCGGACCTAATTTGATCATAGTTTCAACGTTTGCTAAGAGGCTGAACGGTTGTTCTTTTTTGTCGTTATTACCCAGAATTTAAAGCTGTCTTTACAACCCTCGGTGCAAGTGGGCGACTGGGTCCAACATCACTTGGCAGTCACTACAATGGTCAGGACCATGACGGTCAAGTTACAGTGGTCAGCGGTATTCAAAGATGGACTGTGCCGTACACAGGTGACTACAAAATAGAAGCAATAGGAGCCGCAGGGGGGTACGATACGTATGAAACCAGCCGTCAGTACCGAGGAAGAGGGGCTAGAATGATAGGAACTTTTCACTCATCCAAGGGTGAAACAATTCAGATTCTTGTTGGTCAGGAAGGTGGAATTAACAGAAACGGTTATAGCTCTGGAGGCGGTGGAGGCACGTTTGTAGTGAGAGGAAACGACACGCCTTTGGTAATAGCTGGAGGAGGAGGAGGCATAACGATTGCTAAGTCAAGACACACAGAATGTGATGCCTCCTCGGGTACACCAGAGGGAACTGGACACGGTGCACATACCGACAAAGGCACATTGTCAGGTGAGAGTGAAATACAGCTTTTTATTTCTATCACAAGTTAAAAGGTTAAAAAAGGTTTGTGATTCTTAATAGAAGACGGTTTGTGAAGTAACCCTTGTAAAAAACATTCCTTTCTCTGAATACGAATGGGTGCATGAACTCGATCTTTTTAAATGTGTAAACTGTAGTGTTTTTATTTGGCTTTTATATGGATAATCAATGTCAAGCTATTTAATGAAAACTAAGGGTTAAAATTTGAATGACCGAACAGGGTAAAATAGTCTATCCCTTAATTGGATCAGTAAAATAAAGACTGGTCTTCTTGCCAGGGGATTTGAAACCATCAACATCTAGCTATTTTCTCCATTTTTTAGGGTTAATATATGTGTTATCTATGGAGTAAGTATGCATTTCATAACAAAAAATGATCTGACAATTATTCAAATAAAAGAAAATAAGTCATATATTATATACTTTTTACTTATTTTTTACTTATTTAGGTGGCGGCGGTGGTGGCTTTTACTCCAATGGAATAAGTGGAACGAATTTCGGTGGTACGATTTGGCTTGGTGGAGAAGGAGGCAAAGGATTTATTCAGGGAGGTGTGGGTGGAAGAACCTTAAATGCGAATATTGACGGAGGTTTTGGTGGTGGCGGTGGTGCTCATGGACGTGGTGGAGGTGGTGGAGGAGGCGGAGGCTACTCTGGAGGAAGTAGCGGAGAGTGTAAAAATGACTCCGGTGGGGGAGGAGGAGGATCTTACAATACTGGAAACAATCAGCAGAATGAATGCTGTTACAAAACAGATGGACATGGTCAGGTCACCATAACATTAATCTAGATTACACACAACATAACACTAAAAACAGTAACGATTTAGAGACAACCTCCTCGCTCAGAATCTGTTCAGTGTTCAAAATGAATGCAAGAGAGGAGTGTTGCCCATAGCAGATCAATTAAACTTGAACTTTCCAAATTTGTTGGAGATATAATTATATTTATAATAGCCGTCGGTATCCTCGGAGAATTTTAAAGAGACATTTTAAGGTCACGTGACCTGCTATTTGCCGAGGTCCTGTCTCGCCATCATTTTGAATACTGAAAATGTCCTGGGAACAAGGCAGGTTAAGAGCCTCTCAAGAATGAACGTTTTTTATGTAAAAAAAAATATGCTTGTCTACAGATTGAATATGAACCATGGTTTACTTCTGTGTAATTGTTTGCAGTTGCTTAAGACAAAAGTTTTTAGTATTTTTATTATAATCTTTTGTTCAAAACTATTGTATTGTAAATGTCCATTTGTAAGCAGTGGAAGTGCTGAATCGTTTCCTTCTAAATACAGTGGAACCTCGATTTAACGAAGCGCCAAGGGGCTGGGGATATTGGTTCGTTATATCGAGGGTTCGGTATATCGAAAACCTCCTTATAACGCGCGAATTTGCGGAAAACAACCAAAATGTTCGTTATATCGAGGTATAGTTAATAATTGTTATGTAACGGTGTTACGTATTTCCGGAAAATAACATTGGAACTTTAATGCCTGTATGAAGCTACAGTGCACTGTAAATATAATTACGAAATTGGAAAACTGTACAGGTTATACCTTTGCTCTATAGCACACACTGTAGGTCTGTTCCAAATTTATGTTTTGTCGAGCGTTCGAGCCTTGACATTTATCCGTTATATCGGTGTAGATTTTGCGTTTGGGCTGCCGGATTGTGTTCGTTATAACGAGGATTTCGTTATATCGAAGTTCTGTTACATACATTTTACTTGCAATTTTTCCGGGCTGAAGAATATCGTTCGTTTTACCGAGGACTTCGTTATATAGAGGTTCGTTAAATCAGCACGGATTTCCGCCAGTGCATTACCTGTAGGAAATAGGAATTGGTTTCAGTCATATTATTGTAAGGTTCAGTTCAGATTTGATGCTTAGCTTTGCTCGCGGACACTGAAAGGAAACTTATCTGGGCACTGTGGAACCACACTTCTATTTCTTCCATTTAGGATTCCACCATAGTGGACACTCGTCCTGAAAAATGTGGACACTCGTTAAATCTTGTGCAGACAAGTGCAACGGTGCATTGCACTCGGTTTATAGTATAGATCGCGTTCACATTAGGGACGGACCATTTAATTTTTGTGGTGGGTTGGGGGGGGGGGGGGGGGAGGGTTGGGCAATTACCAAAGTAAAATTCCTGCAGAAGAAATTTAAGAGAATAAAAACCGTGCACAACAAAGCACGTGAAAAAAAAAGAGACATATTTTAGTAAAAAAAAAATTCTTGCAAATAGTGATGCTGAAAAAAAAATCTTGCTCAGAAGAAATTGCCCACCCACCCCCCCCCCCCCCCCCCCCCCCCTCCCGCCTTCCCCACAAAAATTAAATGGTCCGTCCCTTAGCACTTTTGTCCGAGCACCGTTGCAGGGCATTAAGTCTGAATGGGGCCGAAGTTATTGGTACCTTTCTTTAATCTTTCTGACCAACCGGCCTTAGTAAGCAGAATTTTAATCGAATATCATATTTAGAGAAACTTCGATGCTTATTCAGTTATAATAAATAACACAACACAAGCTATTTTTAAAATTGCCGTCTAAAATTATCTTAAAGAATGCCAACAAGTTTACATATAAATTTACATATCAATTTTAAAAAGACCCAAGAAGCCTGTCTGACCTTTGTCGTTTAAGAGAAGTGATATAGTTTCTTTCCAAAAAAATGTCCCGTATTATAACAGTCACTCTGTCTCCAGTTACCAGAATAAGCAACAAAAAATGGGGAATACTTAAAAGGGGAATCTTTAAAATGCAGCGTTGACACGGCAGAAAAATCGGGTACGGACTCGTTAAAAAAGTGGTACGGACCGCATAATTTTAGCCGTTTACACGGA
Source organism: Dendrophyllia cribrosa (assembly GCA_024195265.1). NCBI lineage: Eukaryota > Metazoa > Cnidaria > Anthozoa > Scleractinia > Dendrophylliidae > Dendrophyllia > Dendrophyllia cribrosa. The sequence continues at coordinate 42,807,698 of JAJLRJ010000004.1, forward strand.
TAATGTTCTACTAAAGGTTGGACAAAAAAAGGCCAAAGGACCAAGTTTGGAAGGATGCGTTTACGCTAAACTTTTGGGTGACCGGACCAATTTCCGAGTCCCCAGAGCCACGCGGATTTTTACTGCGCATGCGATCAGCGAAGTTATTAAGCAAGCTGACGTAAGAAATGATGAAACTGTTCCGGACCCAAGTTTTTTCAGGGTTTGGCGCCATAGATGTCTATGGCCCCAAAACCTGAAAAAACGCGGGTCCGTAAAAAATCCCAAAAGACGTAGTACGCATAGTTTACACGGTCGAAAATGTGAAGTCCGTACTCCTTTCTAGACGGGTCCGTACCCATTTTTTTCTGTCGTGTAAACGGCCTTTAATCACAGACTCAGACATTTTGATGCCAGTATTTTCAACAGCGAATAATTTACATTTAATTAAGTAGACTGTGAGCAGTCTCTTATTTTGCTTTTGGTTAGTCGAGCGAGTGGGCGCTCAGCATAAAGGACAAAACAACAACAGAAACGAGACAACAGTTCAATAAAGATAGACAGCGGTAACCCTTTTGAATTTATTACTGGATGCTAAATAACAATAATAAGGAGATATTGCCAATACAAAGCTAGAATAATAAAAAAAGGGTGGGGTTTGTTTGCGCAGCTACGCAAAAGAGGATTTGAAACAACAAAGATGAGACAGTAGTTCAGTAAAAGACAGTCTGCTGCGATTATATTGGCTTTAATTTCATGGATGCTGAGTGATCATTATTTAAAAAAAATATATTTTCTGGAAATTCTTCCTGGCGGAACCCTGTCAATTACCATCGATACCATAGCATGGGATGGAACGGACAAGGAGATCACCAATCTATAAAACGTGACCCTCACCGTTAGCGTTCAGCACCGGCGTCGCGGCGACGTCAGCATCGAGTTGTTCTCGCTAAGTGGGACTAGGAATGATGCTTTTTATTCGGCGTTATAACGATTCAAAGATTCAGTGCAAATTTGGTTCAATTTTAGAGGCCTAAATTTGCTTCATATTTGGCCAATGTGCAAACTTGAGTAAATTCATTTTTTCGTCCAGTGTTGGTCAGTTTGGCTTTTATAATTGTCTTTAGGGTCGGTTTACATTTTGATAACAAATCTAACTTGGATTACACATGTCAAAGTGTAAAGTAACAACAACAACAACAACAACAAAAGAAACCTTATTAGAAAAACGTTAACTAAATGTATATAAAATCACCCTTAACACAGTAAAACTGACAGCTTTCGAGGTGGGAGCAAGCGTAAATAATTAAACTAATGTCATTTAATTATAACTCGTTGACTGATTTATTAATTGATTTATTAATTGAGAGTTAAAATGGTCGCCATAAAGAAATTTAAAAGCTGGCGTTCCGGGTGCTAGCCTTTCGTCGGATTGGCTCTGAAAAAGGGCTAGCGCTCGAAACTACAGCTTTTTTAATCTTTTTATGGCAGTCAATTTGCGTTATCACTGAGTTCAGTTAATAAAACCAAATTTCGTGTTTCACTTCCCAACTAAAGCAGTATGCCAGTTTCTTTTGAAATTATCCCCTTTACAATAATAATGTTTAATTTTACTTGCTTTAAATGCTAGTATCTGTTGAACTTCTACAGTTATGTTACGAATTCATGTATTTTGCTAAAAATCACGCGCCACTTTATCAACCAATCAGAGGTCAAACTAAAACCAATCGTGACTTGCACGCACGCGTTTTCCCGCGCTTGGCGCCAGCTACCTGTGTTAAGTTCTTCAAGTTCTGATTGGTTCATTGGCTTGAGTGCGACTGTTGTGATTGGCCAGAATATTTACTTTGGTTTTGGTGTCACGACACTCAATTGAAAACTGCTCAATATTCCGTGAAGATTGTTGATGCGCAAGTGCTGACGTGATATGACCTGGCCTGTTTAATGACACAGTTTCCCGCCGTAATATCGAAGTTTCGCTGTCCTAATTTCTATATTATGTTACCAAATACCAACAAATGTACAACTAAATTGGTTAAAAATTATACATAGCAAATTAGAACAAGTAGGTTGGTAGAAAAGTGCAGGATAACAACGATGGAAGTGAATTAATGTTCATTAAATTTAATTTAATTTCGTGACTGTGTTGTCATGGTTGCCTTTCTTTCTTTTTAGCTCTTATTTTGTCTTTTTATATTTCTTTGCATTCATGGCGATGGCGATTTTTTCCTATTAGAAAATGAAGCAAGCTTAAAGCAGGTTATACTTAATAAAACACGTTATATTAACCGGGACACAGTGCCTTTAAATCAGTGTTATTTGTCACTAACTTCCTTTCCTTCATCGGCATAAGGTTATTGATGATGAGAAAAAAACTCAAGAATTAGAAGCCAAAAAAGGTGGAATTTATATTTCCTTGCATTCAACTTTTTGGCGATTTTTTTCTATTAAAATAAAATGAAGCAATCTTAAAGCCAAAAAGGTGGAACGAATGGCGCTAAAAGCGGAGGGAGTCAAGAAACATAAGATTCACATTCCTGACACTCCGGAGGATAACACAAACAGCGAGGAAGAAGAAGAAGAAGAAGAAGAAGAAGAAGAAGAAGAAGAAGAAGAAGAAGAAGAAGAAGAAGAAGAAGAAGAAGAAGAAGAAGAAGAAGAAGAAGAAGAAGAAGAAGAAGAAGAGAAAAACAATGGTGAGACAAATTTACACGATATAATTTTTTTATTCTTTTTTAATTTCAAACCAAGCTTTTATATTTACTTGTTCCTTGAGGGCAACAAAAATGGACAAAGCGGAAGTCTTGGAATACGATCATATGGATGCTACACCAAGATTGTGTTACGTTATCGTTTTCCAAAAGTCAAACCATTTGTCTGTTTTTGCCGAAGTTACATTCGTAAGCATTATATCCCCATGTTAAGGTAACCTAGCATGCAACCAAGCATTTGGGCTCGGGAACGAGGGTTGAGTTTCATCTTCCACTCCATCGCAGGCTAAGATGGCTAAGATAACCCGTTATTTGTGGTTTTTCGTATGTGTTAAGTATCAGATTATAGAATAAACACATTTTTATGGTTCTCTGATTCGCACGGTAAAGAAATACTTAGATGAAGACACCCCAGTACGAGACCGATGAGTTGTGCCGTTCCTGTCCTGGATTAGTAAATAACAAGGTAAAAATGTAACTTTCCATTCGCAGTTAATTATTTTCGAAAATGAGAAAGCAGCTGGTAAATTCAAGGGATAAGATTCCCTTTCCTAAAATTATCAGCCGCTGAAATATCCAGCTATGAAACCCGAATGTGTCAAATTGTATCAGCTTTGCTTCAAAGGCACTAAAATAATATGGAAAAGCAGTTCAATGCCATTCCAAGCTTTCTTTTCCTAAACTGATTCCTCGTTGGGTGTCCCTGTACACTCCTCCTAATACGGCCTCATTCTTGTCTCAAAGTACCAGGCAACGCAGAGGCGGACGACTGGGGCGACTATGACCCAGGGACGTACGACACCTTTCTTCCAGAGGAATTCCAAAACGGTGTGGGGATGAGTCAGGATCCTGGCGCCTTCTTTACCTCGTATGAAACGCCGGTAGTGACACCGCGAGACAATAACTATCAGATAGAAACTGCGTCTAAAAAGACACTTCATGACGAGGATATTGGTGACGATGAAAGTAACAAAGTTTATGGGTACGATCGTTATATTTACACTAATGATCCCGAAGACCCTACGAAGTTATCCGAGAACAAACGAACCGATACCGATTATCAGGGACAAAGAGTTCAGGTTACTACTGAAGAGACTGGCTCTCAGCGAGTGCAAGTAAATAATGGCTTCCAAGAGGAGTTTGTTCCCGGTTTAAATCCCGAGTCCGGGCGGATTAGTTCAGGGGTGTTTTTAGAATGGAAACTGACATTTTACGGGACGGGTCCCGAGGACAGCGTGTCGGGATACGGGGACGATGACGATGATGCCACGTCTGACGTAGATCTAGATTTATAGTGTTAGTGCGTAGTAATCGTTTGCCTTTTTTATCATTGCGATTGTTTAACATCTCATTCCCGAGAGTTTTAAATCTCAAAAGTGGGGAAAAAAGTCACATTTTTTTGTTTGCTAATGACCAAAAACAAGTATCAACGCATAAAGCTTCTTTTAATTAATAGATTATTATTAAATTTTCATTCACAGACTTCAAAGTAAGCGTCACTTTGTACAGCACGATAAAGAGTACTACAGCAAATTAATTCTCAGTAGCCGAATTCCAAAGGTGACACTTCAGGAATTTATTCGCAAATTCGATCTGACGTTTACTTGACGTTGTACTAGCATAATAAACAACACCGCAGGAAAGTACTTCTAAATAGCTTTCATTTGAATGGTTACACTGTAGGATTTCATCCACAGACTCAAAAGTTAGAACCACCTTGTACAGCATAAAAATTATCAGCCTGAACGAATTCACAGTAATTGTCACTATCTATATATTTCAAAATTTAGATTTACATTTCACACTATAGGATTCCATCTCATGAGTCGAGGATTGGCTCCAAGGGCATTAGGGTTAAAGAAAATCTCACTGAACAATTAAATAAGTGAATTGAAGAGGTATTTCACTGTTATAAGCTCTGGTTAGCGATATCTCATTGTGAAATACGGACTATTAGGCAACCAAATGTTTAATTGGGCGTTTTCATGAATCAGAATAGAAGAAAACCCAATTAAACGGAGGAAAATTCCTGCCTAAATTATGCCTATTTAAAATAATAAGTTTCTTTAATGAAAAGGAAAATGAAAAGGAGAGTTTTTTAATTTCAAATTACTTCTATGTCTAGGAGTATCCCGATTTTAGTTGATATTTCAGGTTTGATTGACAGGTGAGTCAAGATGGGGGTATCTCCATAACAATAAACCCTTAAATAGTTATTTTGGGCACTTTAACAGCTAACACTACAGGTTAAACAGTTAACTTACTTTGTAACACGGAACACTAATCATTAAATTTCAGGAGTTTTAACACTAAAATGTTTATGATTAAAAAAACACTTACAAGTAATGCCATCTAGACGCTTTTACCACTTGCTCAAGTGGCTTTAATTTGCTTGTTAAACGTTTGCTTAGACCGATGTCGCAAGTAATAAAACTTAGCTTATAATATAACTATATTTGAAATTCAGGGATCCCTTTTTTGTTAGCGCATGGCACGTGATTAAATTTCCCACATCTAACTTACCTCTTTTGCTCCCAAGAGTTCCCGAGTCGAAATTTTGAACTGAAACAGCATCTTTTTTAATTTAAAACATATTAGAAAAGAAACAGCTCCACAAAAGAAGAACCTTTTAGCATTCATTTAAATGGTCACAACATGGGGTCTCGTCTACAGCATCAAAAGGTAGACCCTCCTTGTAAAGCGTAATAAACACTACATGGTCACACATTAGGGTTTTAGACACATAATCAAAATTTAGACACAATTTGAAGAGCACACGAAACAGTTAAGGCAAATGAAAAGACCGCCAAAGAGTGTTTGTTGGAATGGTCACACGTTAGGTTTTCATTTGTCCAAGACGCAAAATTCACATAACGAAATTAAAGATTCGGCCCTGGGAGCGAAAGGGTTAGCGAAATACGTCTTTTGGTGTGAAATGAGTCGGAAAGTGCTTTTCGGTTTTGATACGAGAGCACAAATCATACACACTAGTCAGTCTACGCATTGCAGCGTTTGTTCTCACTCACTGCTAATCTTACTACACCATTATTACATTTTGATTTTGTGTAGAAAATGTCCCTCTCTTATTTTGTAAAATCGATCAATGCTATTCTTTCTTCATAGATAACTTCTTGAATGATACCATTTAATGCTCGTTTCTTTTGTGAATATTATGTATAATACCTCCTTACTGGTGATTTTTGAATAGACGCAATTTTAATCAATAAAAGTTAACAATTTTGTAAATGGCCTTCTCTGTCTATCACGATGCCATGGCAGTGGGGATGGGTGGGTAGCGAGGGAGGGACGGAGGAAGTGAGGAAGACACCAAGTGAAATGACCAGACAGTATGCTATACTACTCCTTGTGCTGCATGATCTCCCACCATTCCTTGTTTACCAGGTGCACCTGGCGGCCCCATAATACCTCACTCTTACAAATGTGATACTCGTCCATTTTCAAAGTCTGCGGTATGAAAGTCATAAAAAAAAAGATTCGTTTGTCGTGTAATATAAACAGCGACTTGAAGCTAAATGACGATATTTTGCGTTACAGTTGTTGTTAGCAATAAAATGTACATCATGTGACCATCATTTCGCATTCTAGTTCAATTTTTGCCAATTATTTTGCTAAATTTAGAACACCTCTATTAAGCGGTCAACCTCTGTTAAGCGGTCAGTTGGCTATTCCACGAGGGTGACCGCTTAATAGAGGTTCTGTGACTGTACACAGAAAATACGGAACGTACAGAATAGTCAGGTCACCATATTATTAAACTCTAGATTACATACAACATTAAACTAGAAAGAACAGCAACTGTTTAAGTGTATATGAACATAAAAAATATTTTTGCGCTTTTTTCGGTGGTAACAAATATATTTATTACGAATTGGCAAAATAAATTTGATGAAAACAAAAGAAAAAAATATTTTTTCCCGGCTGAAGTGGCCCAAATCGACCAAGAGCCTTCTCCGCATTCAAAATGGCTGCTGGGTGAAAAACGCCTGGACAAGACTGGACAATACTACAAGAATCGTGGAGCAGTTTGTTCCGTGAAACATGATGAAAACATGCTAATTTTACACGGGCTGTCGTTATGTCAACCATGCTTGGACAGGCAGCTTTAGACAAATTTGAACACTTTGGGTTAATATCACTGTGTTTTACTTGACCCCCCCCCCCCCCCCCCCCCCCCCCCCATTATTTATTTCGCCCTTTTCCAGAGGAAGCTGCACGCCCCTCTCCCCTAGTTTAAGTTAATGCCAGACGAACTGTTCACTTACATCTTAAACTATAGCGATTTGAACCAGGCTGATTTGAACCAGTGCGGAGAGCTTCAGCTTCGAGCTTGTCCAAAAATCACAAAGCAAGTATCCTATGTGAAAATATGGCTGATTCCTTAATAAGAATATTCCTTGCAGTCAGTTTTATGTGTTACCAAACAATCACGCCTGTTTTGTATGCTGCCGAAAGCGAGTTAAATATTTCTATGCTTGACCCCCTAGAATATATTACTTTGTTCGAAGACCAAACTGAAAGCGGTGTCTCTTTACCACAACAGATCGCATGATATGATATGATTGACCCAACATATTACATTACGTCACACAGCGGTAGACGCATACCTAGCAGAGGAGTCCTGGGTACAAGCGCAACTGGGTGTTACTATAACTTCCGCCCTTTCGAGTAATTGTTGTGAATTATCAGTTATAAAACGTGTCATTTTTTTGTACTAAACCATGGTTAAAAAGAATAAACAGGGTCAAAAACATGTCTGTTTTAACCATGTCAGAATATCGAATAATATCGAGTCGAAGAATGCAAATCATTGTTTTGTTTGCATGTTTGTTAAAAAACCTGCGGTTTTACACGTTTTAACAAGATTATTCGATCAACGCTCGTCCGCATTGGAGTATTTTGTAGTGTGGTTAATCTTCGCGTAAATCACGTCGGCACTCACCATGGTTTCATCTGGGTAAAACCGTTCATTTCCAACCACGTTGAATAAAAAAGTTTAAATTAGACGCAATAACACAATTCTGATTTCACGTTAGGATATATTTCTCTACATCTTCACGATTATAAGACAGTTTTCATCGGCTTAATTCGTTTAGTTTAATTCGTTTGTTTTTTTTTCGAAAAATCTCACCAACAACATTGTGCTGTAATATTGACCAATAATATACTTAGTACAACTGATGACCAGAAAGTCAGAACGGCACCTGAAACTTGAGGCATAAATTTTGAAACGGACTAAATACAGCACAATCGTTGTTCAATAATATGTTCAACAATGATGGATAGTAGAAATTTCCCTGTTACCCAATGCAATAGCTAACGCCTTTTTGTAGCTGTCAAACAATTTTTTAATTAGTTTAATTTAACAACCTTTAATTACATCTTTGCGAGGTAAAAATACAATGTTAATATCTAAGAATAAAAAATAAAAATAAAATAAATTGAACCATGATCACATTTGTAGCTTTCACTTTTTCTATCACGGGGTTGCAATGGGTTCCCCCCTTGCCCCAGTCCTTGCTAACCTTTTGGTTACCATGAGAGAATTTGGTTGGAACATTTATACATTCTCGAACGTTTTATTTTACAGAAGATATGTAGATGACACTTTTTGTTTATTTAATAGTGAACATGGCGCCCTTTTGTTTTTTGACTATATTAATACTATATTCTAATATATTCTGGAAAGAGAGGTTAACAGCAAATTGCAATTTCTAGACATTATGATTGATAACAGTCAGTCAGCGTCGTCCCGGCCTATTACCACTGTCTATCGGAAAAAGACCTTCACAGGTCTTTTAACTAATTATCTGAGCTTTGTTCCTCGTTCCTATAAACTCGGACTAGTGAGGACTCTGATAGAAAATCAACACTCACTTGGTTTGGTTTTCATGAAGACATAAAAAATTGGTCCTTATTTTACGTAAGAACTGCTTCCCCTCCTGGGTGAAATTTTTAGGGAAATTTTGAAGTATGTTACTAAGGTCATGGATTCCACCATTTTATGCTCTAATTCCTCTGTTGGGCCCAACAAAACACCCACACATTTCTACAAATTCCCTCCCACAGGTTATTTCTCTAATGTCATTCAAAACGAGGTAAGACGGCTACTCAAACGATACTGCAACGATCTTGGCATCGGTTAGATTTTACAGTTAAACTTAGAGATTTGTCAGTGCGAAGGACTCCGTTCGCGCGTTGTCTATAAATTTGTATGTCCTGGATGCAATGCCAGTTACATTGGTGAGACCACTCGCCATATTTCTAGGCGCGTCCGTCTTGTCTTCGGACAGAAACTCACACATTTACAAACATCTGAATTCTTCGAAAACTTACGTGATGTTTGCTCTGAGGAATATTTCACCATTTTAGACTCTGCCAACACAAGTTTCCAAATCAAGTTAATTAAAGGAAGCTACGTACATTAAGTCGGGAAAAAAACGTATATCATTCTTTATATCTGTGTAACATTTTATATGATAATATGTAACACCGTTTGGTCCTTACACATTTATACAATTTATTTTATTGCAACTTCATTGTTATTAGCTATTTGTATGTATTGCATTGATGCAACACCTATTCTTGTATCTATTAGGAAATTCAAACTATAACTTTTGTAACTGAGGATGACATAAGTATATGCATGTCGAAACATGTATTACAAGTTGAAATGTGTTGTTTTATGCCTTCAAATCTTCCAACTCAGTCATAAGTTCAGTTTAGGTAAAATCAATTTCTGCTATATATGGTCATATATGAATCAGTTATTTGACTCGGATCACATCATCATGCGATGCGACAACTGGAAGTGTAACTAAAGTGCGAGGCAGCGAGTCATAAGCGCGAGCCACTTGTTACATTAGAGAGGATGGTCATCCTAATATCATTTATAATAGTACTAGGCATAACCGCAAATGAAAGATTACGGAAACCTAGCCAGAAGTGACTCGATTGGTATGTTTCGCCATACGAAGCAACAAAATTTAACAAAGCGAACCAACTGAAGCAACCCGTATTCTATTTCAGAAAACCGGCGGCTAACGGGCGCTATCACGCCTCGCTGCCTCGCTTGCTGTTCGCTTGAATGGTACCCGTACTCTAAATAAAAAAAATTTCGTTCACGAAAAAAACATCCCCGTTAGTTGTTCTGCTTATTTTACTGAATGGCTGTGTTTCATCGCCTCTTGTAAACATACATACGTGAGATCAAGTTTGCCGGTTCTCTTTAATGATCCCGGTTTATATCGGGTGGGTACCATATCCTTAACCGCGTCTGCAGTTGTATAGTTGATCCAATTTGAGTTGATTTTTTGGCATGTCCATATAAACTATTTTTTCTCTTCAAAAGTTTGTGGCTTATGGTTTTGCTGTTCATTTACTTTTGCAGAGTTTTCAATGGTAAATGGGTAAATGGCGCCAAAAAAAATTCAGATCGAATGTACCAACGACTTTTAACATGGACTCTTTAAGTGTATTCAACCTAGCGTTATAGAGTAAATAAAATATATCTAGAGTAAGACCGTATTCAACCTAGCGTTATAGAGTAAATAAAATATATCTAGAGTAAGACCGAGTAAGATTTACTAGATGAAAAAATATATACTGAATAACTTTTCGTTTCAAAGGGTCCAAACGCGACGGCCTCGCCATCACCAACCATTACAATAGATCTTGCGACAGCAATGGACGACTCATGCAACAACAGTCCGGTAGGAGCTTGCCGCCTAACGCGAAATCTACAGCACACTAAATTCCATTTCACAATTCACAAAGAATGTGGTTTTAGTAGGTGTAACTGAAGTTGAATTGATGCGGTGTCATTTTAAATCGCTGTCTTTTTCTATAGTTGAAACTACCGACTGCACGTTTGCTGACTACATAATTTATGGTAGGTGGTAAAATGTGACAAAACCATCCTCTTTTTAACATGGGGTTATAATATAGGAAGGATAGGTCTAGGAGCGTTAAAATGTCAATTTATCAAGTTTTCAAGCTATCAAGTTAACATCAAAGTTCAGTTGACTCATCACTCAAAGTTACACGCAACATCTCGGATGGAAAAGTTGGCTTTCCGGAAAAATCGTACATTTTTTAACTGGCAACTGAATGAAAACTAACTTCTAACACGAAAGCTACTGCACGGTAAAAATGGTCAGTTTTCTATTTATCAACAACATCTTACATTTGACACGTGTACTTGTTTGATACTGTAAGATAATTTGCTGGCTCTTATTTATTAGTCAGCGTTTAAATTCATTCCTTTACAGAGTGGATGATATATCCGCGTTCATTTGTAACATATACATTTCGTTGCTTTGTTCATTGAAAGTAACTTGGCAAAGTCCTGTGTTACAGTTGCACTTATCTATGGAGCTTAACCGGTAAGCAAAGGTCGTGGTGAAATATACGAACATACTCGTAAAATACCACAGAATGGTTAAGGTGGGAGATACCGGTCAGACCATCACACATGCATTTACCACAGCTAAGCCGTCCCCAGAGAAAAAGGAGAAAGACCAACTAAACCACACGACGCGGTGTCTTTTTCAGTCAAACATTGGTGTGTTGATTGGAGTCTTATAATCTGTAGGTGTAACTGCCGAATAAAATTCAATCGCTTAAACAAACACCCAACATCTTGGAAGGTAAAGATGGATTTCCTGCAAAATCGTTGAGATTTTAACAAATCGGCTCTTTCAACAAACCACGGCTCTCAGGAGTAGTTCATCGATTTACAAGAACACTTAACGGGTGTGTTTTATTCGTTCTATTTACCATTTTCCATTTGAGCGAAATCTGATGTGCATGTTTGTTCTTATGATCGTTTATGGTGTGTGGGTCTCGAACACACCAAACCGCGTCCGGCCACATTCATTCGATCGGTTTTTCATATTTAGTAGGTACGCGGAATTCGTCAGTTTTTTCTTTAAAAAGGTATGTATATAACTTAAAGAAGGTATCATGTGGCGAAAGATTCGTGAAATTTGTTTGTTTCTCAAGAGTTGTGGTAAATGGTGGAAAATTACCAAAAACTTGTATTTTTTAAACACGACATTCAACAGCCTCAATCTGCCGCCTTAGATCTATTGTTTTTAAAGAGAATACCAAGAACAACAAGTAGTTTTTCCCATCTAGAACAATCACCAAAATAAATCTAAATTACTAAAAAAAATCACGTCTACTTAAAAGGTAACACACTCGTGCCGAACCACAGAGGGGCTAACTTGAAGGTGGGGCGCGCCGTTCGCACCATCGACCATTTGTGACAGCTGTCACGTCTAGATTAAACAACTTATACCTAGAAAACTAACTTGTAATACAAAATCTACTGTACGATAAAGTTTGTCAGTTTGCTATTCATAAGCGATTTGCCGCTAGGTTTGACAGGTGTACTTCTCTGACGCTGTGAGTCAATTTCTCGGCTCTTATTCATTGGTCACCGCATTCATTCATCTATTTCCATCTAGAGTGGATGATGTATCCGCGCACTCATTTGTAACATATACATTTAGTTGCTTTGTTGATTGAAAGTAACTTCGTAAAGTCCTGTGTTAAACTTTGCACTTATCTATGGAGCTTAACCGATAAGCTAAGGCCGTGGTGACATATACGAACATACCCGTAAAAGACCACAGAATGGTTAAGATGGGTCAGGTACCGGTCTGACAATGACACATTTACCGCAGCTTCGGTGTCCCTGGAGAAAAAGGAGTAAAACCAACTCAACCACACAACGCAGTGTCCTTTTCAGTAAAACATTGGTGTGTTGATTAGAGTCTTAATCTGTAGCTGCCGACTGAGCGATTGCTCTCTAGATATGGTAAGTGGTGAAATGTGACAAAAAATGTCCTCTTTTAATACAGGGAGGATAGGTCTCGGAGCGTTGTGATGTTAGTTTATCAAGTTATCACGAAAGTCAAGTTAACTCCAAACCCAATCAAGACGGGGTTTACTGAACAAATAAAATTAATTCACTCAAACTAACACCCAACATCTTGGATGGTAAAGATGGATTTCCTGCAAAATCGTCGAGATTTTAACAAATCAGCTCTATTAACAAACCACGGCTCTCAGGAGTAGTTCATCGATTTACAAGAAAACTTAACGGGTGTGTTTTGTTCGTTCTATTTACCATTTTCCATTTGAGCGAAATCTGATGTGCATGTTTGTTCTTATGATCGTTTATGGTGTGTGGGTCTCGAACACACCAAACCGCGCCCGGCCACATTCATTCGATCGGTATTTGATATTTAGTAGGTACGCGGAATTCGTCAGTGTTTTTCTTTAAAAAGGTATGTATATAACGTAAAGAAGGTATCATGTGGCGAACGTTTCGTGAAATTTGTTTGTTTCTCAAGAGTTGTGGTAAATGGTGGAAAATTACCAAAAACTTGTATTTTTTAACCACGACATTCAACAGCCTCAATCTGCCGCCTTAGATCTATTGTTTTTAGAGAGCATACCAAAAACAACAAGTAGTTTTTCCCATCTAGAACAATCACCAAAATAAAACTAAATTACTAAAAAAAATCACGTCTACTTAAAAGGTAACAAACTCGTGCCGAACCACAGAGGGGCTAACTTGAAGGTGGGGCGCGCCGTTCGCACAATCGCCCATTTGTCACAGCTGTCGCGTTTAGATTGAACAACTTATACCTAGAAAACTAACTTGTAATACAAAATCTACTGTACGATAAAGTTTGTCAGTTTGCTATTCATAAGCGATTTGCCGCTAGGTTTGACAGGTGTACTTGTCTGACGCTGTGAGTCAATTTCTCGGCTCTTATTCCTTGGTCACCGCATTCATTCATTTATTTCCATCCAGAGTGGATGATGTATCCGCGCACTCATTTGTAACATATACATTTAGTTGCTTTGCTAATTGAAAGTAACTTGGCCAAGTCCTGTGTTAAAGTTGCACTTATCTATGGAGCTTCACCGATAAGCTAAGGCCGTGGTGAAATATACGGACATACTCGTAAATGACCACAGAATGGTTAAGATGGGAGGCACCGGTCTGACAATCACACATTTACCGCAGCTTCGGGGTCCCTGGAGAAAAAGGAGTAAAATCAACTAAACAACACAACGCGGTGTCTTTTTCAGTAAAACATTGGTGTGTTGATTACAGTCTTAATCTATAGCTGCAAGTGCAGACCGAACGTTTGCACTCTAGATATGGTAAGTGGTAAAATGTGACAAAAAATGTCCTCTTTTGACCACGTGCTTTAAATGCAGGGAGGACAGATCTCGGAGCGTTGCAATGTCAGTTTATCAAGTTGTCAAGTTATCACGAAAGTCAAGTTGACTTCAAACCCAATCAAGACAGGTTTACTGAATAAATAAAATTAAATCACTCACACTAACATACAACATCTCGGATGGTCAAGATGGATTTCCTGCAAAATCGTTCAGTTTCTCTTTCCCAGCTTTACTCCGTCGAGCGAGAAACGTTGAAACTGCTGACTGAGAGTTTACTGACTAGATATAGTAGGTGGTGAAATGTGAAAAAATGTCATCTTTTGAACATCGGCTTTTAATATAGGTAGGATAGGTCTAGGAGCGTCAAAATGTCAGTTTACCAAGTTGACAAGTTATCAAACTACCATGAAAGTCAAGTTGACTTCAAACCCAAAATCGTGCACTTTTTAGCAAAGCAGCTCTTTTAACAAAGTTAACCTGCTCTCTACTAGGAGTAGTTCATCAATTTACACGAAAACTGAACGGAAGCATTTCATTCTTCCGCGGTGGTCCCCTTATTTTATTGAAGCCGTATCACTAAGTGCCTTTTGGTAGAAAATGAGCGAAATCTGTTGTTCATGTTTGTTCTTATGTTCGTTTGTGGCGGGTGGCTCTCGGACACACCAAAGTGCGTCGGGTCACGCTCATTCGATCGGTATTTGTCATTTAGTAGGTATACGCGCAAGCCAACATGTGGTGAACGTTTCGTGAAATTCGTTTTTCCAGTTTTCAAGAGTTGTGGTAAATGGTCAAAATTGACCAAAAACTTGTATTTTTTAACCACGACATTCAACAGCCTTAATCTGCCGCCTTAGATCTATTATTTTCAAAGGGCATACAAAGTACAACAACTATTTTTTTTCCAACTAGAAAAATCGCCTAAATAAATTTAAATCACTAAAATAAAGGCTAAGAGAGAGAAGAAAAAAAAGAAGCTAAGGGGGGGCGCACCGTTAGCACCATCGCCCATTTCTGAAAGCCGTCGCGTCGTTATTGAACAGCTAATGCCGGGAAAACTAACTTCTAACAAGAAATCTACTGCAAAACTTTGCTATTCATCAGCAACTTGCTAGGTTTGACAGTTGTACTTGTTTGACGCAGTGAGTCAATTTGTCGGCTCTTTTTCATTGGTCATCGTGTTCATTCATGCATTCATTCCCAGCCAGAGCGGATGATCTTTCCGCCTTCATTTGTAACATATACATTTCGTTGCTTTGGTGATTGAAAGGCACAACGAAACCACACGACGCGGTGTCTTTTTCAGTAAAACGTTGGTGTGTTGATTGAAGTATTGTTCTGCAGCTGTAACTGCCGACTGAGAGTTTGCTCTCTAGATGTAGTAAGCTTAAGTGGTGAAATGTGACAAAAAATGTCCTCTTTTGACCACGGGCTTTTAATACAGGAACGATAGGTCCAATCGGAGGGTTACAATGTCATTTTATCAAGTTGTCAAGTTATCACGAAAGTCAAGTCAACTTCAAACCCAATCAAGACGGGGCTTACTAAAAAATTTAAATTAAATCACTCAAACTAACAAAGTCTTGGATGGTAAACTGATTGATTTCCTGCAAAATCGTTCAGTTTTTAACAAAGCAGCTCTTTTAACAAACCACGGCTCTCAGGAATAGTTCATCGATTTAGAAGAAAACTGAACGGATGAATTTATCGTTACATTTAATTACCATTTTCCACTAGAACGAAATCTGATGTGCATGTTTGTTCTTATAATCGTTTGTGGTGGGTGGCTCTCGGACGCACCAAACCGCGTCGGTTCACGATCGTTCGATCGGCATTTGCTATTGAGTGGGTATGCGCAAGCCATCAGGTTTTTCTTAAAGGAGGTATATTTTCTTCTTAAAGAAGGTATATGGCGAACGCTTCGTGAAATTCGTTTGTTTCTCAAGAGTTGTGGTAAATGGTGCAAAATGACCAAAAACTTGTATTTTTTAACCACGTCTGCCGCTTTAGATCTATAGTTTTCAAAGAGCATACCAACAACAACATGTATTTTGTCCGATATAGAACAATCGCCTAAATAAATCGAATTTAATAAAATAGAATTACGTCTACTTAAAAAAAATAACACACTCGTACAGGACCACAGAGAGGCTAAGTGGGATAAGGGGGGGGGGGGGGGGGGCAGATCGTTCGCACCAACGCCCATTTCTGACAGCTGTCGCGTCGGGATTGAACAACTAATGCGGGGAAAATTAACTTTTAACACCAAATCTACTGTACGGTAAAGTTTGTCAGTTTGCTATTCATCAGCAACCTGCTAGGTTTGACAGATGTACTTCTCTGACGCTGCGAGTCAATTTGACGGCTCTTATTCATTGGTCACCGTGTTCATTCATTCATTCCCATCTAGAGTGGATGATGTATCCGCGCGCAAATTTGTAACATATGCATTTAGTTGCTTTGTTGATTGAAAGTAACTTGTCGAAGTCCTGTGTCACAGTTGCACTTATCTATGGAGCCTTAGCCAACTAGCTACAGACGTTGTGAAACAGATAAACATGCACGTAAAAAAACCCAGAGCGGTTCGGTGGGACACACCGGCCTGACCATCACACATTTACCACAGCTACGGCGTTCCTGGAAAAAAGGAGCGAGACCAACTAAACCCCACGACGCGGTTTCTTTTTTCAGTAAAACGTTGGTGTGTTGATTGCAGTCTTGTTCTATAGCTGTAATTGCCGACTGAGCGTTTGCTCTCTAGATATGGTAAATGGTTAAATGTGACAAAAAATGTCCTCTTTTGACCACCTGCTTTAAATACAGGGAGGACAGGTCTCGGAGCGTTGCAATGTCAGTTTATCAAGTTGTCAAGTTATCACGAAAGTCAAGTTGACTTCAAACCCAATCAAGACCGGGTTTAATGAATAAAAAAAATTAATCAACATACAACATCTCGGATGGTAAAGATGGATTTCCTCATAGTGCAAAACCGTTCAGTTTCTCTTTCCCAGCTTTACTCCGTCGAGCGAGAAACGTTGAAACTGCTGACTGAGAGTTTACTGACTAGATATAGTAGGTGGTGAAATGTGAAAAAATGTCATCTTTTGAACATCGGCTTTTAATATAGGTAGGATAGGTCTAGGAGCGTTAAAATGTCAGTTTACTAAGTTGACAAGTTATCAAACTACCATGAAAGTCAAGTTGACTTCAAACCCCAAATCGTGCACTTTTTAGCAAAGCAGCTCTTTTAACAAAGTTAACCAGCTCTCTACTAGGAGTAGTTCATCAATTTACACGAAAACTGAACGGAAGCATTTCATTCTTCCGCGGTGGTCCCCTTATTTTATTGAAGCCGTATCACTAAGTGCCTTTTGGTAGAAAATGAGCGAAATCTGTTGTTCATGTTTGTTCTTATGTTCGTTTGTGGCGGGTGGCTCTCGGACACTCCAAAGTGCGTCGGGTCACGCTCATTCGATCGGTATTTGTCATTTAGTAGGTATACGCGCAATCCAACATATGACCGCCACAAGCTAAAAATAGAGCATGATGTTATTGATAAAACCCGTCAAACCAGTTAAAAACCGGTTATACGTTAATGAGAATCCACCGCATTTTATTCATGAGATAAAAAAATAGCCTATGACGTCACCCCTGTTAATTGATTCCACTGCAAATTAATGAGATTCCAGCGCAAAAATACGGCTAATTTCATTCTCCTATACTACTGATAATCATAATAGGCAGAGGATTTTGTCGACTTGAAGTGGGCGTAATAAAATGCCGATGCCGTTCAGTATGTCTGAAACCCACCTGCTATAAATAAACGATCATAATTAAACAAAGATGAACATCAGATTTCGCTCATTTTCTACCAAAAGGTGGTCAACGATACGACTTCGATAAAATAAGGGAACCACCTAAAGAAATCAAATGCTTCTGTTCAGTTTTCGTGTAAATCGATAAAACTACTCTTGAGAGGCCATCTTAAAAACTGAACGATTGTGCAGGAAATCCATCTTAGTTTCCATCCGAGATGATGCGTATAAGTTTGGGTGACTTAATTGTTTCTCAGGTAGCCTCGTCTTGATTGGGATTGATGTTAACTTGACTTTCGTGACAACTTGATAACTCGACAATTTTACAAACTGAATTTTAATGTTTCTAGTCCTAGTCCAGTCTTCTAATATAACCTATATTTAATACCGTGGTCAAAAGAGAGAATTTTTGTTACATTTCACCACTTAACATATCTAGAGAGTAAAAGCTACAGAACAAGACTCCAAAAAACCGCAAACGTTTTACTGACACTGTGTCGTGTGGTTTAGTTGATCTCACTCCTTTTTTCCAGGGACACCGTAGCTGTAGTAAATGTGTTATGGCCAGGCCGGTACGTCCCACCTTAACCGCTCTAGGGTCCTCTTCGCGTGGTTTCTTTGTTTCACCACAACCGTAGCTAGTGGGCTAAAACTCCATAGATAAGTGCAACTACTAAACACAGGACTTCGCCAGTTATTTTAAATATACATCTATATGTTACAAATGAGCGCGGATACATCATCCACTCTGGATGGGAATGAATGAATGAACGAATGAACACGGTGACCAATGAAAAAGAGCCGACAAATTGACTCACGCCGTCAAATAAGTACACCTGTCAAACCTAGCAAGTTGCTAATGAATAGCAAACAGACAAACTTTATCGTACAGTAGATTTCTTGTTACAAGTTAGTTTTCCCGGCATTAGTTGTTCAATCCCGACGCGACAGCTGTCACAAATGGGCTATGGTGAAAACAGCGCGCCCCGCCTTCAAGTTAGCCTCTCTACGGTCATGTGCACGAGTTTGTTACTTTTTAGTAGATGCGATTCTATTCCTGTAATGTAGATTATTTATGCGATTGTTCTAGATGGGAAAAAATACTTGTTGTTCTAAGGCGGCAGATTGACTCTGTTGAATGTCGTGGTTAAAAAATACAAGTTTTTGGTCATTTTGCACCATTTACCACAACTCTTGAGAAACAAATGAATTTCGCGAAACGCTCGCTCCACATGATACCTTCTTTAAGAAAAATACATACCTTCTTTAAGACAAAAAAAATGATGGCTTGGGCATACCTACTAAATATCAAATACCGATCGGATGAACGTGACCCGATGCGGTTTGTTGTGTCCGAGAACCACCCACCATAAACGATCATAAGAACAAACATGCACATCAGATTTCGTCCAAATCGAAAATGGAAATTAAATGAAACGATTGAAATTCATCTGTTCATTTTACTCCTAAATCGATGGACTGCTTCTGAGAGCCGTGGTTTGTTAAAAGAGCTGCTTTGTTAAAAACTGAACGATTTTGCAGGAAATCCATCTTTACCATCCGAGATGTGTTAGTGTGGGTGATTTACTTTTATTTATTCAGTAAACCCTGTCTTGATTGGGTTTGAAGTCAACTTGACTTTCGTGATGACTTGACAACTTGATAAAATGACATTGTAACTCTTCGACTGGACCTATCCTCCCTGTATTAAAAGCACGTGGTCAAAAGAGGACATTTTTTGTCATATTTCACCACTTACTATATCTAGATAGCAAACGCTCAGTAGGCAGTTACAGCTGCAGAACAAGACTCCAATCAACACACCAACGTTTTACTGAAAAAGACCCCGCGTCGTGTGGTTTAGTTGTGCCCTTCAATCACCAAAGCAACGAAATGTATATGTTCCAAATGAAGGCGAAAACATCATCCCCTCTGGATGGGAATGAATGCATGAATGAACACGGTGACCAATGGAAAAGAGCCGACAAATTGACTCACAGCGTCAAACAAGAACACCTGTCAAACCTAGCAAGTTGCTGATGAATAGCAAACTGTTGCAGTAGAGTTCTTGTTAGAAGTTAGTTTTTCCGGCATTAGGTGTTCAATACCGACGCGACAGCTTTCATAAATGGGCGATGGTGCTAACGTTGCGCCCCGCCTTAGCCTCTCTGTGGTCCTGTACGAGTGTACTATTTTATTAAGTAGACGTCATTCTATTTTATTAATTTCGATTTATTAAGGCGATTTTTATATATCGGAAGAAATATATGTTGTTCTTGGTATGCTCTTTAAAAAACTATAGATCTAAAGCGGCAGATTAAGGCCGTTGAATGTCGTGGTTAAAAGATACAAGTTTTCGGTCAATTTCCACCATTTACCACAACTCTTGAGAACTGGACAAACGAATTTCACGAAACGTTCGCCACATGTTGGCTTGCGCGTACCTACTAAATGGCAAATACCGATCGAATGAGCGTAACCGGACGCACTTTGGTGTGTCCGAGAGCCACCCGCCACAAACGATCATAAGAACAAACATGAACAACAGATTTCGCTCATTTTCTACCAAAAGGCCCTTAGTGATACGGCTTCAATAAAATAAGGGGACCACCGGAACAATGAAATGCTTCCGTTCAGTTTACGTGTAAATTGATGAACTACTCCTAGCAGAGAGCTCGTTAACTTTGTTAAAAAGTGCACGATTTTGGGTTTGAAGTCAACTTGACTTTCATGATAGGTTGATAACTTGTCAACTTGATAAACTGACATTTTTTATCCTACCTATATTAAAAGACGATGTTCAAACGATGACATTTTTTCACATTTCACCACCTACTATATCTAGTCAGTAAACGCTCAGTCAGCAGTTTCAACGTTTCTCGCTCGACGGAGTAAAGCTGGGAAGGAGAAACTGAACGATTTTGCAGGAAATCCATCTTTACCATCCGAGATGTTGTATGTTAGTGTGAGTGATTTAATTTTATTTATTCAGTAAGCCTGTCTTGATTGGGTTTGAAGTCAACTTGACTTTCGTGATAACTTGACAACTTGATAAACTGACATTGCAACGCTCCGAGACCTGTCCTCCCTGTAATTAAAGTAGGTGGTCAAAAGAAGACATTTTTTGTCACATTTCACCATTTACCATATCTAGAGAGCAAACGCTCAGTCGGCAATTACAGCTATATAACAAGACTGCAATCAACACACCAACGTTTTACTGAAAAAAGAAACTGCGTCGTGTGGTTTAGTTGGTCTCGCTCCTTTTTTCCAGGAACGCCGTAGCTGTGGTAAATGTGTGATGGTCAGGCCGGTGTGTCCCACCGGAACCGCTTTGGTTTTTTTTACGTGTATGTTTCTCTGTTTCAAAACGTCCGTAGCTAGTTGGCTAAAGCTCCATAGATAAGTGCAACTGTGACACAGGACTTCGCCAAGTTACTTTCAATCAACAAAGCAACTAAATGTATATGTTACAAGTTAGCGCGCGGATACATCGTCCACTCTAGATGGGAATGAATGAATGAACACGGTGACCAATGAATAAGAGCCGTCAAATTGACTCGCAGCGTCAGACAAGTACATCTGTCAAACCTAGCAGGTTGCTGATGAATAGCAAACTGACAAAATTTACCTTACAGTAGATTTGGTGTTAAAAGTTAATTTTTCCTGTATTAGTTGTTCAATCCCGACGCGACAGCTGTCAGAAATGGTCGATGGTGCGAACGCTCTCTCCCCCTCATCCCACTTAGCCTCTCTGTGGTCCTGTACCAGTGTGTTATTTGATTAAGTAGACGTCTTTCTATTTTATTAATAACTTCGATTTATTTAGGCGATTTTTATATATCGGAAGAAATATATGTTGTTCTTGGTATGCTCTTTGAAAAACTGTAGATTCAAAGCGGCAGATAGTAAGGCTGTTGAATGTCGTGGTTAAAAAATACAAGTTTTCGGTCAGTTTCCACCATTTACCACAACTCTTGAGAACTGGACAAACGAATTTCACGAAACGTTCGCCACGATTGGTAGAACCGATTTGACAAGTTTTGACCGCCTTTTAGGTAGATGACGTCATAGGTTATCTGTTTGAACTCATGAATAAAATGCTGTGGTATCTCATTCCACAATTCTATTGATTTCACCACCACCACAATTCTATTGTTTTCACCACCACCACCACCACCACCACCACAATTCTGTTGTTTTCAACACCACCACCACCACCACCACCGCCACCACCACCACCACCGCCACCACCACCACAATTCTATTGTTATTACCACCACCATCACCAGCACCGCCACCACCTCCACCACCATCACAATTCTATTGTTTTCACCACCACCAAAACCACAATTGTATTGTTTTCACCACCACCACCACCACCGCCGCCGCCACCACCACCACCACCACCACAATTCCATTGTTTTCACCACCACCACCACCACAATTCCATTGTTTTCATTTCTATTGTGGTGGTGGTGTTGAAAACAATAGAATTGTGGTGGTGGTGGTGGTGAAAAAAAAATAGAATTGTTGTGGTGATGAAATGAATAGAATTGTGG
Organism: Dendrophyllia cribrosa; assembly: GCA_024195265.1. Classification (NCBI taxonomy): domain Eukaryota; kingdom Metazoa; phylum Cnidaria; class Anthozoa; order Scleractinia; family Dendrophylliidae; genus Dendrophyllia; species Dendrophyllia cribrosa. The sequence goes on from JAJLRJ010000004.1 coordinate 42,829,985, forward strand.
TGGTGGTGAAATGAATAGAATTGTGGTGGTGGTGAAATCAATAGAATTGTGGAATGAGATACCACAGCATTTTATTCATGAGTTCAAAACAAATAACCTATGACGTCATTTACCTAAAAGGCTGTCAAAACTTGTCAAATCGGTTCTACCAATCATGACCGCCACAAGCTAAAAATAGAGCATGTTATTGATAAAACACGTCAAACCAGTTTAAAACCGGTTATACGTTAATGAGAATCCACCGCATTTTATTCACGAGATCAAAACAAATAGCCTATGACGTTACCCCTGTTAATTTATTCCACCGCAAATTAATGAGATTCCACCGCAAAAATACGTTTAATTTCATTCCTCCTATACTACTATTATCTATTTTGGAAAGTTAAATTTAAGTTTGTTTGCTTTCATAGACCGTTGGGTCTCAGAAAACAGAGAAAGGTAGTATTATATTCGACGAGTTCAAAAGGTTACATCTGTGGTTTATAATTGGTGATGGATTTCGATCCAGTTTGTTTCTGCTTTAGAAAGAAAAATGAAAAGTGGGCGTAAAATGCAAATCGATTTCGCTTTTACGCCCACATGAATGACCTCCAAGAAACACTAGAAAAACGCTAGCCTAACTTTAATAACAAGCTCATAAACGAAATGGAAGCTGGCCGCAGAAAGCGCATACAGTTCGCATACACTACTGAAACTAAGAAGACCATGGAAAGAGGATGATCCTAGTGCTAGGATCATCCTCTTTCCATGGTCTTCTTAGCACTAGGATCATCCGAGCGCGACATGTTTTCTGCTTTCAGTTTACATGCAAATGGTTGCACGCTAGGATGATCCCAGCACTAGGATCATCCTATCTGAGAGGTAGAATGATGCTAGCGATACTCCTCGTGCCGCAGTTTTGCATGTAATCCAAATGAACCTCCTAGGATCATCCTAGCACTAATCAAAGATCATCCTTTTTCCATGTAAATAGGGCTAAAGAATATTCGCAGGCGAGCATTCGGGCCGACAAAAATTATCCCCACACTTAAATCGGTCTCTCCTAATTTCCCTGCACTTTTAATCGCTAAACTAACAAATGATCGAATCCAATGGTATGAAGTATGATAGTAAACTGAACTGCGAAGCCGAGACTTTATTGTTAACCCGTTTGTACCCTGCAATGTCATGCAGTTTTATATCTTCTGTCAATAGCCTCTGAACAGACTGCTGAAATGAGAATAGGGCACAAAGGAAAAAAAATCGGCGAGCGGAGCAATGCTTGGATAGCTAAAGCCTCACAAGACTCCAAAATTCAATATTATTTCGCTCCAATCACCGATTTTTCTTCCATCCTTTTCCCATCTAAGGTTCACAGGCCAGTAATTTTGTCCAGGTAATGGGACTTGTTCTCTGGTCCGAGCTTCTTTAGAGGGCAATGTCTGTTTTAAAACTTTATTCAAGAATACACGCAGGGTTCTAATCTAGGAAGTTTGAGGGGTGGAAGCTCACCCCCCACCCCCCCCCCCCCCCCCCCCCCCTCAAAAAAAAAAAAGTTATCATTACAGTTTATAAAATATATCGGAAAAATCATCCGGGTCAGTGTACATGAAGCAAGCATTTCTTGTCAAAGGACACTATATGTAATTGAACACAACCTTGGTGTGGAGAGAAGCCCCGACCGGAAAACAAGTTCTACTGCCTGTCTGGATGAAATGAATGTAAATATATGAATGTAAATATATGAATGAATGTAAATATGTGAACTGCGGATCCTATTTTTTTATTTTCTCGGTTGTCAGTGCGATTCTTGAAAGCTTTTATCATAAACGTTTGTTTTCCTGCCTTTTTCAGTTTTATGCCTTGCTGACGTCTATAAAACCAGTTAAACATGATGTCACCTGATGATATTGTCACCCAGCTCTGCTGAATTTTTTTTTTATCAGACATCGTAATAGTGCACCTAAACCCAAAATTGTTTTTTCGCGTAATCAACTCTATGTACGTTGAAAAGTTGAAAAGTTTTCTTGTTTTTAACGTTGCGTTAGTGAATTATAGAGGTTTGAATTAACAAAATGTTAATAAGATGACGTCAAGTCAAGACTCGTTCAATATACAACTTGTTGTTTCCACCTCCAATTAATATTTTTTACAAATCAATTGACTATTAACAGTTTTTATTTAGTATTTCTTAAATTGATTATCCTTAAGCTGTGAACTGCGTATTGTAAATTGAAGTAGAAATAATGGTAAAGTCTTGATTTGACGTCACCTAATTAGCATTTTGTAAATTCAAATCTCTATAACTCACTAACGCGACGTTAAAAACAAGAAATATTTCACTATTCGACTTTTCAAAATTGATTACATCGTCATGTCTTTGAGGTTGTTTAAAAAACTGCTTCAAGAGAGTATTATTAAAGTACTTTTTCAACAACATCACACACGCACACACTATCTTTTTGTATATTAATTATTTTATTAATTTTTACAATTTCTCTGATCTTTGTTTTTCTTGATTTCTTCTTCTCCATTAATTATCCTGTAATTAAAAAAAATATATGCTTTAGACTTTTACAGGTTTTTCCGCAGTAGAAAATTTCAAAAATACCCAACGAGAACCAATATCAATACTTTAAGTCGGCTTATGTGTATTAATCTAAGTACTTTTTTAATTTCTCTCACAACTTTATCGCTAACTTTAAACCCCACTCATGCATGAGAAATGACCAAATTCACATAGAATATAACGGATTACTCTGGCAACCTCTTCATTAAATTCAGCGCTGAACCAAACAATTTATTATTTTGGCTGCTGTGATATTATCAACCACAAGTTATCTATGCTTCTGATTGGTTCACAAATAGTGACATTAAACAGGCTTACATCATATCAGCACATGCACCAAAATAATAAGCCCTCCTTAAGCCCCTTCCTGAAATAAACAAAAGGTACCGAAATCTTTCATAAGTCCCCCCCCTCCCCTCACTTCAGTATAAAGTGGAATAAAACTAAAATGCTAGTACATCAATACACTGCAATTAAAGGGATGGGGGCTTATTAAAAGGGGGAGGCTTAATAGAGGGAGGAAGCTTAGTGACTTGTTCAAAGTCGTAGTTCTATGTTAAGCATATATGTAAAGGAAACAACTGGGGGTTTTTCACCATCAACACAACTCGCCACACATTATACAACAAATATTAAAGAAATAAAAAAGATCCGAGTGCATTGTTGAGTTATATAAGTATACAGGAATTTTTAAGAACACAAGAGATGTGCAGAGAAGCATGAGCCGAAGGCAAGTACTTCTCGCTTTTCTTGGGTGTTCTTAAAAATTTGCAAGTGCTTAATATACAACTCAATGCATGAGGAACAAGTTTGTTATTTCTTTTATAAAATAAAATCGACCACAAAGGGACAAAAATTCATCAGACAACAGAAATGAGCGTGCATGTTTTATCAAGTTCTTGTGAACTTGGTTTGACCAATCATAGAGTGCATTTCCTTAAGCATTTTATAAAGTGTTTCAACGAACTACAATATCACTGAAAAAGCAACATAAACAAAGTGGCAGTGGTGGGGGAGCTTCATAGAGGGAGGGTTTTTTTTGAAGGGCAGAGGGGGGGGGGGGGGGGGATATTAGGAGGGCTTAAAAGTGAGTGAGGATAAATAAAGAAAATATGGTAATATAGAATACATTGTAGCCCCAATGTCATTTTCTCATCCACCTTGTTTATAAATTATGATCAAAGGTTACTTTTTGGAGTTTCCAATAATAAATTATTGTTCTGGGCCGGGTCGTTTAAAGCATGATTAGCGCTCGAAACGTCATCTTTCTCGAATCTTTTTACGGTGGCTAATTTACCTCATCGACTCAGTCGATAAAACCAAATTCTTGTGCTTCACCTCCACAGTTTCTCTAGAAACTAACCCCATTCATGATTAAGCTAATTCAGGGATTAGCATCAAGTTTGAATCCAGTCAAATAACTCAACTCCAAAGTTTTCTGCTCTTCAGTTTTGACTTAAACTTGTCTTCACAACTACATGTAGCTATAAATGACCTTTTGAAAACATTTTTAAACAGAGAAATGAAATCCTCAGTTAACTTTTAATCCGGGATTAGTGTTAATCGGCTTTTGAACAACCAGGCCCTGTTCTTAAAACAGTTACCATACAATTACTTATCAGAATGGATGGGATTCCACTGTATGAAAGTCTCAAGTGTGCCGATGGTTGTAACATCCGGAAATTGTCCAATGAGTACTTTAGTAATTTTTAAAAGTAATTATTTATACTGACATTAAAAATTCTTTGAAGTTTCCCCAAGTGGGGGACCGTCTCTCGCCAAGTACACCATGGTACTTGGAGCAATGGGTCCACACCTCTTCAGCCTTGCAGAGGTGTGGACCCATTGGTCGTGGACATGCAATGGTTGCTAATTCCTTGAAAGAAAGAAATTGCATCTTTTATGATGTGAAAGAAAAATAAATCTTTATCTTACATTACTTTTTACATGTAATGACAAAGAAAACCTGTACAAAGACTTGTTACATTCTTAACTATGGTTTCAAGGCAAAAACAACTGACAATGTGAATAATGTATAGATTAAATATCAAACTCCCTCGCCCCCTTTACCCCTTCTTTCACCTCCTCGCCTTTTCTCGGTTTTTGTTTTTGCGCTGCTCCTCAGTTCAGGCCTGTCAAAATGACCTGTCTATTTCACACCGTTACCAACTACTTCACACTGGAGTTCACAAATCATGACTTACAACAAAATACATCAGTATCCCTTACTACCTACTACTTCTGTTACCCTGCCTACCACTACAAAACATTCTGCAGTTGTAACATTACATTACTAACATTTAATACTAACATTCATTGCTCACATTATTTTTGCTCGTGCAGTATTACTTGCGTGACATACGTGTGTAAGGAAATTTATTATCCCTCAAAATTGTAGAAAGCCACCTTAAAATCTTGGGATTTTCATCGAAAACAAAAGTACCTACTCTCAGATAATCCAAAACTAATAGCTTCCAAGAACGAAGTAAAATTATAAAACCAGGTTGTCTATCTTGCTTTTACAAAATTTAAGCTTAAGTTATATGATTTTCTTTCTATTTAAGCTTAAAACATCATTGAAAAATCAAAATTTCCATACAAACTTTCATATCACGCTTGGATCTCCGAGACTGGATTTCCTGTGGGTTCACAAGTCCACAAGTGCGACGCAAACAAGGGAAAGCACAAGCAAATACACTTGTGAACTACCGTACGTAACGCAAACGAAATGGAAAATTTTCCATTAAACTCCTCTTCTCTTTTTTGAACTTGGTCTTTCAGGTTTAACTTTCTAAGCTTAGTAGTTATAAATATGATCACACTCCATCGACATTGATTAGTGTAGCTTAAATTAAAATTATCTTACAACTTGTGTTCAGACATTTTCACATTGTCTATTTAAACATAATCCTCACCAAACTCTCCTCGACGTTTGTTGATGCCTCACCGACGTGTTCCTCGTTTCTTCTTCTAGTTTTGCTTTCACACAGTCGCTAAAAACCCTGGCTAAAACCTGGCTAAAACCTTTGGCGTTGCATCGTTTTGGTAAAAGCATCCCGTCTGACCATTAAAAATCGCGGGCTCGTGGTGAAAGCGAGGCTGTTTTTGACCCTGTTTATTTTTAACCATGGTTTTGTAGTGAAATTTGACTCGTTTTATAGCTCGAATTATTGCTGTTCTTTCCTTCCAATTCATTAGAAGCTATGGCTCAAAGTAGAAACTTTTTCGATGATGTTCGAAAGGAATTAGAATGTTCTGTTTGTCAGGAACAGTTCAGTCAAGTCAACGAACCGAAAATACTAAAATGCCTCCACACTTTCTGCAAGACCTGTCTCGAAGCTTGGCTACGGCAGCAACGTGAAGGAGAATTAAGTTGTCCAACATGCCGTCAAATCACTGAGTGTCCTAACAACAACATTCAATGCCTGCCATCCAACTTGTTTTACAAGCAGATGGTGGAAATTGTAGAGGCTTACGACGGGCAAGGGCAAGAAGATTCAACACATTGTGGAAGCTGCGATGAAAACAAATCACTGAAGTTTTATTGTTCTGATTGTAACTGCTTCTTGTGTGAAGACTGTGCTGGGATCCACAAAAAAGTTAAAGTTCTCAGAAGCCATCATGTTAAAGAAATAGGAAACTTTGTGTCAAGCGATATGCAAGATTACGCTCGCAAAACAAATGTTTGCAGGAAACACAAAGAAGAATTGAGGTTTTACTGCAGCAAATGCAACATTTGCATTTGTCGTGACTGCGCCATGTTGAAACATCGAGACCATGATTTCATCTCCTTTGACCAAGCACTTGGAAACAAGAAATCAGAAATTGGAAAGAAAATGCAAGAGGTTGAAGAAAACTGCTCTCGTCTAAGAAACCGCAAAGAATCTCTAGAGAAGCAAAGGGAAAGAATGAACAACAGCATCGATCAGGCGGCGAATGAAGTCCACCGAGGCGCTGAGCTCTGCATAAAATTAATTCGACAACGTGAAGCCACCATGACGGAAGAGTTACTCAAGCAGAAAGCAAGTTTGCAAGATTCATTTTCAGCTCAAATGACTGCCTTAGATAAGAAACTGGTGGAAATAGACAGCAGCTTGGAATTTGGCAAAGATGTCATAGAGCGAAATAATTTACCGGAGATTATAAACGTCGAAGAAATACTAGAAGAAAGATTTAAGGAACTGTCATCTTTGCCTGATGAATATCGCGTCAAACTTAATTGCTCCAAGGTCAAGTATGTGCCAAGTGATATGTCGGCCTTAACTGAAAACGTGCTGGGAAAGTTTGGTTACACCAACACGGAGCCTTCCTTGTCAATTGGGCAAGATAAGGGTCTAACAGAAGGTCTTCTGGGCGAAGATTCAACCTTTACGATAATTACAAAAGACTCGCAGGGACAGACAACTTACAGTCAAATTGATAAAGTGAATGTTGACATCCAGTCATTGCAGACCGGAAGGATCACGAAACCCAGCATAACAGATAGCAAAGATGGCCGCTATAAAGTGACGTACAAACCAGAAACAGCAGGAGAATTCAGCCTGTCCATAACAGTAGCGGGCGAAGCTATCATGGGCAGTCCGTTCCAGTTAAGAGTGGAAGAGCGGAAACCAGGTATTAGGAATAAATTAAACTGAACGGTCGCCAGTTTGATTGTACCATGCATGCACGTGTTCGTCTCGCTTTGGGACCTTTAGGGATGCGCTTGAATTTAATAAATGTTAAGTGAAAACAGAAAACATATCGCCAGCACTGGTATGATCCACCTTTCCAAAGGTCTTCCTTCCTTTATGTAAACAGGTTCTTAAAGGCTTTCTTGTCAGAAAAACTTAAAGACATTAAGAGCGGATGTCTGTAAATATCGACCAGGGGTGGGAATTATAAAAATTTTGAAAAATCCCAAAAAAATTCTGTAGACTACCCTAGGTATTCTATTAATGAAAATATAAATTTTAGTTTGATCGGATAAATATTTTGGCGATACGGCGGGTGTCAAGTTCGGGCGCTTCACGGCCCTCGCCAGACCGCTTTTTCGGGGCCCGAGACGGGGCTATGAAAAGAACCCGATTTGAATGTAATTCAAATACCATTCAACCCAGAAAGCTTCTCATCGTACTCAAGGGATTTTAACAGACATTTTGAGTGGTCATGTGCTTGAATTGATTGCGACTAGATTATTTTACAGATTTTTAAATATTTACAACATTTTGAGGATTTCACACGAGCAAAATTTTGTCGAAATTCGAAGGCCTAAAATAACGCGCGGTACCTAGTTTCAAAAAATAAAAGACATACTACATTAAAAAGCAATCTCTAAGCTTTCAAAATATGGTTTTAAAACTTAGGGCAACACATGAAATGAATTTTTGGGAACGCGAAATTCAGGGAGCACTTGAGTGAAATTTGACCTTTCTGACTTGACAGTTTGAGGTTCGGCGCGACACACAAATCAATACTCAAACAAATTTTTCAGCCAAAACACGTTTAATTTAGGCAATCTCAAGTCCCACAGTGATACATACATGCTTCATAGACATTAGGTGGAAATTTTACACCAATTTTCCGCCGAAAAGAACTCATATCCTAGCTTTCAGGTATTTGAACTTGCCTCGCTAATGTAAACATGTGGGTCAAGTTCTTATCACGACACAGCGAAGTGTTCAAAATCTTTACCAAATATCTATCCTGTCTAGTATATGATCAGGTCTACATTATGTTTGTTTGTACCTTGTGTCCTTGTTTGTCTTCATTTCCGCAAAAACTGAGGCAAACTACGCGAAATCTCCGCGCGTTTGACGTGTCACTAGTCTTTTGAAAGTGCTGTTACGTGAGTCGAGATTGCGTTACATAACAGACCGACAACACGGGCACTCGTTTACAGGAGATTCTTAGGAAAAAATGAATTCTAGATTTAAAACATGCAAATCGCAGTAGAACCCTGATAACTTAAACTTGGCAAACTCAAATTCCTTTGTTTATTCGCGCTGATTCCTTTTTACTTGTGATAGTCTTGATAGGAAAGTTAAACCACGCTCTTACTCGAAGCGCTGACTCCAACTGCTTTTGCTCCCGTCAATTGTTCGTCAAGAAATAAAACGACCTATCAGTTACACAATTATGAGTTATCTGTCTTCCCCTTTAATAGGGTGCCATTTCTTGGTATTGGGCCTTAAAAAGGGTATCAAATCTCGATTTTCTACCCTTAAATAGGGTCAGGGTTTGAGAACCTTGGCGGCACACACCTATCCTAAATTGTCGGGAGTACCTCCACCCCCCGGGCGTAGTATCACTCTTGTTTGATTACATCAGAGCACAGGCAGCCCAAGCTCACTATCACTATCACTATCAGATAACCGGGACGTGACCCTAGCTGTATGAGCGGTATTGTGTTACAAAGATTCGATTTATAAAGGTTTGTATGGGAACGCAACTGTTTTGTTTCAAAACTTTAAAATTTGAATGTTTTGTGAATAAGATTGAGTCTTTTTCTTAGCAGTGGAACATCCAAATAACGACAACTCGCAAAAATTGCGTTAAATTACTTCTCCTTTCAGCACCAAGCAAGCTACCATGTCAGTCGTACAGATTCGAATTGTCACCTGGAGACTTTGTCCCATGCTGAGCAAAGAAACCATCAAAAGCATCCGAAGCCAAGAGCAGCGACGAGAAGGCCGATGAAGAGAGTGCTGAGGAAAGTGGCCTTTTCTGTTGCCCAGAAGATGGCTGCATAAAGAGCTACCAGCGGCACTCGAACCTCGAGAACCATATCATGTTTGGTCTGTGCTGCTTGCGACCTCACAGAAAATACAGCTTACTAGACCAGGCAGTTCTACTTTATGCAGAGAAGCTCATGGAAGGAGACAGCACCCAGTTCACTCTCGCCGTCCAGGCTGAACAATGTGGGACCGTCGAGTCACCACAGAAAGGCTGGGCCCTAAAAGGATCCAAGAAGACGGCCAGATTTACGAACAACCAGAGGAAGTACCTGGAGGACAAGTGGAGACGGGCCATAAAGCTGACTCCGAACAAGTTTCACGGGAAATGCGCTATACGCGCAACGAAAGAGGCGAGCGCCGATTCAAGGTGGATGAGTTCCTGGCCGCGGGGCAGATCCAGAGCTTCTTCTCCAGAACATCCGCCAAACTTCGCCACGATGTCGCCCCAGAAGACGACGACGAAGAAACGGATGACAACAACCGAGCAGCCGAAGATGAGAAGGTTTTCTCAGATGCGCGCAACAGCATCCTGATGCAATGCGCACCAGTGCACCCCATAGTCTACGACACGTGGAACCTCTGTGCGATGATCTCGTCCAACAAGACCAGTAAGCTGACAGTAACCCAGCTACACGAGATTTGCTCCCACTTAAACATGGAGGATAAACCCTCTGGACGCAGGAAGAAGCCCTATCTGGATTTTAGTTCGGAACCGTGTAGGTGCCTGCTCTTGCGCATCCTCGAACTTATCATAGTAGAACCAGTGTAAAACGAACTCTTGAGGGGAGCAAAAGCAGTTGGAGCTGAGCGCTTCGAGTAAGGGCGTGGTTTAACTTTCCTATCAAGACTATCACAAGAAAAAAGGAATCAGCGCGAATAAACGAGGGAATTTGAGTTCGCCGAGTTTACGTTATCAGGGTTCTACTGTGATTTGCATGTTTTAAATCTAGAATTCATTTTTTCCTAAGAATCTCCTGTAGACGAGTGCCCATGTTGTCGGTCTTCCTGTTTTCGGTCTCCCTGTTTGTCATGTTTATATGCAATCTCGACTCACGTAACAGCACTTCCACAAGACTTGTGACACGTCATGCGCGCGGAGATTTCGCTGTAGTTTGCCTCAGTTTTTGCGGAAATGAAGACAAACAAGGACACAAAGTACAAACAAACATAATGTAGACCTGATTATATACTAGACAGGATAGATATTTGGTAAAGATTTTGAACACTTCGCTGTGTCGTGATAAGAACTTGACCCACATGTTTACATGTTTACCTTGAAGTTCAAATACCTGAAAGCCAGGATATGAGTTCTTTTCGGCAGAAAATTGGTGTAAAATTTCCACCTAATGTCTATGAAGCATGTATGTATCACTGTAGACTTGAAATTGCCTAAATTAAACGTATTTTGGCTGAAACATTTGTTTGAGTATTGATTTGTGTGTCGCGCCGAACCTCAAATTGTCAAGTCAGAAAGGTCAAATTTCACTCAAGTGCTCCCTGAATTTCGCGTTCCCAAAAATTCATTTTATGTGTTGCCCTAAGTTTTAAAACCATATTTTGAAAGCTTAGAGATTACTTTTTAATGTAGTATGTCTTTTGCTGTTTGAAACTAGGTACCGCGCGTTATTTTAGGCCTTCGAATTTCGACAAAATTTTGCTCGCGTGAAATCCTCAAAATTTTGTAAATATTTAAAAATCTGTAAAATAATTTAGTCGCAATGAATTCAAGCGCATGACCACTCAAAATGTCTGTTAAAATCCCTTTAGTACGATGAGAAGCTTTCTGGGTTGAATGGTATTTGAATTAGATTCAAATCGGGTTCTTTTCATAGCCCGGTCTCGGGCCCCGAAAAAGCGGTCTGGCGAGGGACGTGAAGCGCCCGAACTTGACACCCGTCGTATCGCCAAAATATTTATCCGATCAAACTAAAATTTATGTTTTCATTAATAAAATACCTAGGGTAGTCTACAGAATTTTTTTGGGATTTTTCAAAATTTTTATAATTCCCACCCCTGGTCGATATTTACAGACATCCGCTCTTAAAGTTCATAACTTTCTTTCAAGGCAAAAATGCTCTAAATTACTTCTAGTCGGAGTATCTTGTCAGTCCCTGAACTGTGGCTGGTCTGCGTGGTTGGGCAGAGTTTCGTACCACCCGATTCGCGTATAATTAACCGCATATAAGCGGGTCTAATTAACATCAAATTACCGCATGCAAGCGGTAAAATAGGCCATATTTACCTAACAGTAATTATTTATATTACTGAAGTTAGACACAGAACAGAGAGAAAAGAGCTCCAGTTTAGCACTAATCTGCAGTGTTTAGGGTTAAGCACTGATTTAAAAACGGTTAGCTTTCATTTATGGTTATGGGGAACTCTATAAATATGTAAAAATTACAGTTCCTGTCAGCTAGCCCTCGTTCGTGTAGTATATATGGGTATTAGTTATGAAGCAGACGACTCGGGTTCGAGGCATACACCCTTCTGATCTTTTTCTTTCTTTTACTAAAAAAAAAGGAGTTTTACTTTATGTAAAATGTTCAAGTGAAAGACAAAAGCCAGTTTGAGATCAGCTCTATTTTCGTTATTTCTCAGTAGGTGAATTGGGCCTACTTTAACCGCTTGCATGCGGTAATTTGATGTTAATTAGACTCGCTTATATGCGGTTAATTATATGCGAATCGGCTGTTCGTACGAATCGATACGTGCTCTCCCCAGTCTTCCCAGTCTCCGCTCGTTCGCGTACTGGTTTTAAGCTGCTCCCAGGCCCCACAATCTTAATGCTTGGAACAGGGCTAACGAATGAACAACCCGTCAACAGCGAGGGAGGTCACTAGCTCTACGGATCTGCGGATTTTGACAATTATTTAGCCCGGTTTTCGGATTCAGAGAAAGAGTTAAACGGATATATTTTCTAAAAAAGTAATCACACACAAAGCATTGCACATCGCATAGAATGCGTATTGTTCTCGGGACATTTACTTACAGCGCAGAAAGTTTATAGATCTGACATATTGGTCGTTATTATTCATAGACGCTCAAAAAGCGGCTTAATTGATTGGTTGCCAGGCACGCACCGCTATACTCATTAATTTGAAGTGGGCGGGCAAAGCAAACAATGAACTATGCGCGCTATTGTTGTCAGCTTTTGTTTCTCAAAATCACACGATTTAATACCCGCATATTATTTTTTAGCATCAGAAAAGACAAAATGAAAGGGTTTGAGACTGCTCGATGCACATACAAAATTTAAATTGGTGTCAGCAAACGAATTTCCGTTCGAGTTTTTAGACTGCTAGCATTATTTTTTGCAAAGAAAACAGAGCGAGCAACGATTGATCAGGAATCGCCGCGCTCGCCGCGACACCAATCTGAGAAATTTTTTTTTTCAGTTCTTTGACTCGATACTTTTATTCGTTCCTCGTGGCTCACGCACGCGTCATTTTCTATCGATCGACAAGCTCTCCACTCTCTTTGAACTTTGGGGCATTTTTTTTTCAAAGAAAATAGAGCGAGAAAAGATCGATCGAGAATCGCCGCGCTTGCCGCGAGGGGGGCACCAACATGAGAATATTTTTTTATTCAGTTCTTCGGCTCGATACTTTTGTTCGTTCCTCGTGGCTCACGCGCGCGTCATTTTCTATCGATCACCACGCTCTCCACTCCCTTTGAACAAAAGTAGCGAGTGCTCCTGAATGTCTGCAATCTACTAAATAATAAAGTATCATTATCTTTGCGCGAGCGAAGTGATTATGACTTAACACGCATTAGTTTAATCTGCGCGCGGAAGCAACATACACGAATGAATACCCGTTTGCATTTGTCCTGGAATGCCTTTTAACTTTCATGATAATTATCTGTAACAACAAGTAAGTTAAATTTGCTTAACTCGAAAACTACAGTAACTTTAAACCTTTTGTTTAAGACACCTTTGCCAACTTCCATTGACAAACGGAACAACCATGTGAATGAGTAGCGGATGGATCGGGTTTTCAAAGAGCTCTGAAAAGAGCTCCCGATCGCTGACATTTTCCATTTCTTTGTTCATTGCGCGATTTGCTCGGCAGGTGGAATGAATAAGCTGGAGCATCGATATGAGTTTAAAATTCGCGGTTTTTTAGAGCAATTTCACAATTGAGTGGTTTTCTTGAATAGGTATTGTTAGTTGGTTGGTAACCATTGTTATTCAGTCGTGGCCTTAAAACAATAGCTCGCTCGCCTAACACGCGCCATTTTCAAACGCAACTTCTACTAGCAGTTTTCAAACTGAAAGGAATAGTCGTTCCTGTTAACCAATTTTTAAGATTAAAACGGATTCTGTTCGAGAAAACGTCCATCTTCCATTTGCCGCGCGTGAAAATTTGGAAGACAGTCTAGATTTTCAGAAAACCGCTCTTGAAAACGGCATCCATACAGAAAAAGCCCGAATTTTCTGTATTTTCAAGTGCGAAGGAATAGTCATCATACTTTCTAAATCTCCATCATTTTAGGCTTAAATTACAGATACAACACTGCTCTTCTAAAAGCCGTGCGTGAAAGTTTAGGTTAGGACTTCTGTAAATCAGAAAAGCGAGTTTCATCAACCCCTCTTGGCCAATTTGGGCCCTTTCTTCTCTTATTCTGGGCTTTTCAAAGCGAACTCGCATTCAAATTTGCCGCTTCAGCGATTATGAATAATTAATGATGTCCAGCCATTCTATGCGATGAAGGATTCTAGTCAGAACATTCTTATTACATCTCAGAAGTTTTTTTCACTAAAGATTCGGATTTGGGCAAAAAAAAATTGCAGATCAACGGATTTCGCTATCAAAATGAGTAGTAGGGATGGGATGGCTCAAATGCGTTTTTTTTTCAAGACCATATGAAATAAGCGGTCCTCACTGCGTTCGGACCGCTATTTTATGGTCTTGAAAAAAACGCATTTGAGACCATCCCCTCCCTACTACTCCGGGCATGCCCACCCATCAAACCTCGAGCCCGCCCGCCCGAAAAGGTATTACCAATTGAAGAAACCCATACCCTAGGTATATACGTACACTGCGTAAAAAAAAATCCATATATATATGGCGCAACCCAGGCAACGAAGACGACGTGGTTACAATCAACGCGAGCTGATTGCCTGGCTGGACAAACAGGAACGAAATGTCGAACGGATCGAGCCTGCCGACGACATTATTGCGGAGTTCGACCCTCTAAACAACCCACAAGAGCCAGATTTCGAACAATTTGTTCAAATCTATGATCGGGTTGACCTAGGCGTTCAACAGGGCAGGCGAACACGCAGGTTCCGCTTTGCAACCAATCTGGAAAACTCTCTTGTCGCCAGGATTCTGAACAAAATCAGGCAATATGTTCCCACACGGCACACAATCAACTTACGGTTCACAGTCGAGCTACGAAACACTGAAACCGGGGTGTTGAGGAATTTTTATCAAAACAACCACAATAGTCATTGGTTGTCCACTCTCTCCGAGACACGACAGTGGTTGCAAGCACAGGAAGAGCTTCGTCTTCAAAACGCAAGACTCGACAGGCCTGACACCAAATGGGTTTACGAACGCACTGTCCTGCTTGATGTCAAAGTAGTGTTGGATCGACAACCCTTGCAAATAGGCCTCGGACGCCTTCCTGATTGGATTCGCAACAAAAGAGAAGTCATTTCTCTTGACATTTACAACGACAATCTTTGTCTCCATCGCTGCTTGGCTGTCCATCGGGGAGCTCATAAAAGGGACAATACTCGCAGAGCCAGGGAACTCGCAGAAAGCTTCTTCGCAGTTTATCCTGGGCTTCGAGACCGTCTAACTTTGCGGCACTTATCTACACTCGAAAGGCACTTCAAGCAAGGTATTGCCGCATACACTGTTCTACCCAATGGTGGCTTTGTTTTGAGCCACAGCCCTGCGAACTACGACAAGGTAGGCACTCCAACCATGACTATCGGGATTCATGAGGGGCATGCCTTCTTGATCACCAATATCAACAAAGTCACAAACAACTACACTTGTGGCGAGTGCAATGCGAGGTTCACACAAGCTCGCCACGCCAAGACGTGTACTCGTGGCCAAACCAAAACCGACTGCCCTGGGAAACGTATCCTCGCTCCTGAGTCCGCTTTCGAGAAAGCCTTTTACCCAGAAGGCGGTTTCGGGGTCAAGGCAGTGTGCTGGCTGGAGTGGGAGGCGAAGCGGTTAGGCATTCACATTCACCATCACAGATGCGGGCATGGCGGTGAGAGATACATTTGTGGCAACCCAGTCGACGGCTATCACCCAGAAAGCAAGACAGTTTTCCAGTTCCATGGTTGCTTCTGGCACGGTTGCGAGAAATGCTACCCCTACTTTGGCCGGAGGCGCGAATCGGTATATACTGACCGCAGGGGCAATCCAATCACAAGGGCGGTTGCCTACCAAAAGACTCTGCAACGAACTCAGTTGCTTCGAGCCGCTGGTTACAACGTGGTGGAAAGGTGGGAACACGAAAAGCCTCGGCCCTGGTGGAATGACCGTTGCCCACAGAAAAGAAACAAAACATATCCCCACGCGATCGTCTATGACTTCGAAGCGTACCAGGACAAGACCAAGGCAGCTCTCCCAACACGGGATCTCTCGTATGAAAGTGAGCATGTGCCTATCTCAGTCTCCATTGCCGACACGTTGAACCCTGAGCCTGAGTACATTTTCTCCAAAGATCCCGACGAGCTTATCGGGCTGTTCTATAACTCCCTGGAGCGGCGCAGCGCTGCCATCCGCGAGGATGTAGCTGCAAAATACATGCCCCCAGACACTGAGAGTCTTCCCGAGAAGCAATTCAATCTTATCGACCAATGGTGCAACCAAGTGCCGGTAGTCGGCTTCAACTCAGGCCACTACGATCTCAAGCTTATCCGCAAGTACTTTGTTTCTCATCTCGATCAAGAGAACAGGGTCTTCGCTGCGGAGAAAGAGGGTCGCATCATGTTCATCAACACTCCCAGCTACAAGTTCTTGGACATCATGAACTATTTGGCCCCAGGCATCACATACGACAAGTGGGTCAAGACGTATGGTGCAACACAGACCAAATCCTGGCTCCCATACGAGTGGTTTGACAGTGCTGACAAGCTGGACTACCCTGGTCTCCCGCCATACTGGTGTTAGTACTCAGAACTCAAAAACGATTTCGTTCTATCTCCCAAGGAGCACGAAGAATGCAAGCGCATCTTCCACGAGCTAGGTATGAAGACTTTGGGGACTGGCTGGAGTACTACAACAATCTGGACGTGTCTCCCTTCCTCGAAGCTCTCCAAACGATGAAGTCCTTCTACACTGGGCTCGGGGTAGACATCTTCAAAGACGCGGTCTCCTTGCCCGGGGTATCGATGCAATACGCCCTGCGAGGCTCATTGAGAGAGCGCAATGTCCCAGCACTATATGCTCCTGGGTCCGAAGCTTACGCCATGCTGAAGGAGGCTGTGGTCGGTGGTCCAAGCCTGGTGTTCACCCGCAAGCATGTGCGTGGTGAAACTCGCATCCGCCCCCACAAATATGACTTGGCGCGCATCACGAAGCGCATCCTCGGCTTCGATGCAAACTCCCTCTACCCAAGCACGATGCTCAAGGAGATGCCCTGCGGCAAAGAGAAGGTTGTGCACTACAACGCCCCTGAGCAGGCGGCGAAAGCTCTCGAAATGAATCTGAATACAGGCAGGTGGTTCGGGTTTGCGGAAGTGGACATCGAAGTCCCCCGAGAGTTGTGGGAGCAGTTCGAAGAGTTTCCACCACTCTTCATCAATCAAGCAGTGCCTGACGAATGCGTTCCGCAGCATATGCACGACTACCTCCAAGAAAGTGGCCGAACCCGCTTTCCAGACCAGAAAAAGCTGCTGGGTGTGCTGTCAGCGAAAAAAATGCTGATCTACGCACCCCTCTTGAAGTGGTATCTTGAAAGAGGGTTCAAGATCACAGCAGTCTACCGCACTATCGACTACATGCCCAAAAAGCTCTTCGACTGGTTCGTTCGCGAGGTAGCCGACAATCGAAGGAAAGGCGACGCTGACAAAGAGAAGGCATTACTTGCTGAAGTTTTCAAGCTCCTGGGCAACAGTACCTACGGCAAGTTCATCGAAGCCGTGGAGCGCCAGACAAGAACGGTGTACACAAGGGACGAGGACGAAGTCGACAAGAATATCCGCTCGGCCTTGTTCGAAGACCTCGAAGAGATCGCAGATGCCTATAAGATCGAGCTGCGCAAGCCAAAGGTCACAATCAACCGTCCTTTCCAAGTGGGTATCGTTGTGTACCAGCTTGCCAAGCTGCGCATGCTGGAGTTCTACTACGACTTCCTGGACTACTACCTCGACAGGCATGACTTCGATCTTATCCAGATGGACACGGACAGTATGTACTTCGCCCTTGCGCACGACAAGCTGGAGGAGGCAGTACACCCAGAACTCCGTGACCAGTTCGAGGCGGAGAAGAAGACTTGGTTGGCGTGGGACAAGTGGAGCGGCAGAGAGCCCGGCTTATTCAAGCTTGAGAAGGAAGGCACACGGGCCATCGCCTTATGCAGCAAGTGCTACTTCGTAGACAACGATGGCACCCCCAACAAAGAGCCCAAGATCTCCGCCAAGGGAGTGAACAAAAAGGAAAACAGGCTGGCGTGGAAAAAGCACGAGTCCCAGCGCCTAGCCAAAGTGGAGCAAGAGCTGCGCTGGGAAAGGTACGAAAGAGCCCTCGAGGGGCGCAAGGACATGGCCACCAACAGGGGTTTCCGAATGCACAACGGTGCCATGCACACGTACGAGCAGCGCAAGCTGTGCCTTTCAGCGTACTACGACAAGCGTTGGGTGCTGCCAGACGGTATCCACACAGAGCCCATTGAGTTTCACATCCCAGCTGGTGGCAACTGAGTGCCCGGCGGCACAACCATCAATTCCTCACGAACAAACCCTCTCTTGAGGCCATCATACAAGTAATATACCACGGGCGCATCCGGCTTGGTTACAACCTTGTGTATTTGGTAGACCTTCAATGACCAGATGGTATCAGTCGCACGCCTCCCGCCCCCTTCCAGCTCGCCAGGGTAGTACAAGTATCGTACATGGACTCGCCCTGGAGGGAGTTTTTTCTCATAGACCCCCACTGGTCTCGAATAGAGGGTAGAGAGTTTGGCAGAAACGACTTTCTCTTTGATTGCTGAAGTGGGCTTCTTGCCAGTCAATCTTGTCACTTCATTGTTTAAAGCCGACACAACGTCGGGCAGCCTTCGTACCCATTCAGTAGATCTCTGGCCAGAGGGAAGGCGCATTTCAACCGCGTACTGATGTCCAAACAACCTTTCAGCCAGGGTTCGGTTGAATCTTCACAACTATCGCTTGGTCTCTGTGGATATCAACCCGCCCGCGACGAATGGCCGTTTTGTTATCCTCCATAGCCTTCGTAACAGCACCCATAAACTCTTTCCCAGGGTCAACCTGCAACAGTTGTGGCCATTTCAAAGGTCCGCGTCTGTAAATCTTCTGAAAGGCTTTCGAAACCTCTAGAGACTCATTCGAAGTTAAGGGCTCTGCTGCTTTGTAGCGGCTAGCCACATCAACAAGGGTTAATGCGTATTTGTAAACCTTTCTCCCATGGGGCAGTTTGTCGTGGGGCAAAAAAAGGAGATCCGCTTGATGCACAGCATTGGGCGTGAAGACATCAAACTTTGGTCGAGGGATATGGCGTGGCGCTGGTAGGTAAACTTGCCAAATAGCTTGTTTGACGAGCCACTTTTTTGCGACATCATCAGAGACCTTGGCTGCTGCAGCTAGCTTTTTGACAGCGGCAAGACCTTTCCAGTAGCCTTTCGGACTGTAATAGATCTTTGATAATTTAGCATCCATATATATGAGGTTTTTAAGAAATCGAAAAGCTGCATACCCAAGGGCAAGCACGCCAGTTCCGATAAACAAGAACTCGCCTTGCTTCTGTTGTTGGCCGGGTTTATAGAAGTCAGAGAACTCGGGCTCTTTTGGGGGCTCTATTTGTTTGTCCCGATGGGTTTGGTTGTAGAGAACCAGAGCTTGGTCGGTCTTAGCGAAGTTGTGTTTCGCCTGGTCTTTAATCCGATCATTGGTTGCAACCCAGTCGAGGAGCTTTGTGCGGTCCTTCTCATATTTGGCATAAGCTGCATTGTAAGCCTCTAAGGCCTTGTCGTGTCTGGTCTTCTCTTCCAGTGCGGCTTGGCCATTGTCGCCTGATAAATATTTTGCCAAATAATTGCCGCCAGTGAAAGCGGCTGCATTGAGAATTGCTCCACCAACCATTATGGCGATTGAGGCCATTGTGTATATATTGTGTTTTTTACATGTTGGCTGAGAGGATTTTCTGATCCTCGAGGTATTTCTTTAGCGCGATGCTTCCAGCCATGACAGCTGTGAACTTCACGTAGTTCATCACATTAGAGCTGGGGTCAGATGTGAATGGCTCTTTAACGACTTTTTTAGCGATCCACCCAATACCAGCTACAAGGCCAGTGATTGTTGCGGCATCAGTAACAGACTTCACGAGCTTGTTGTCAGACATGGTATATATAAGATTTTTATTTTTTTATTGCATCTCGCGAATTCTTCGACTCGGTGGTCTCTGTGTGGGTGGAGGAGTTTGAACCTCATTCACCTCTGCTGCCGGAGCAGTGGGCCTAAGTGTCTTCTTAATGGCTTCACGTTGGTAATACACACCAAAAGCGGATACAATCACGCCGGCAGCTGTTAGAATGTAGAAGACAGAGTTGTTGCTGCTCTCTGTGTTGTCGCTGTCAGTGGATGTGTTTGAAGCCTGGCTTGGGGTGGGGCCCTTTGCCGTTTTAGAAGCCTGTTTTTTTGCCTCTCTTGCCAGACGATTTCGCTCTGCTAGCCTTTTGCCAGAAGCAACACGACCAGGGCTTTTTGCTGGAGCAGTCTTTGGTGTATCAGAGGTAACGTGCGTGTTGGTTGTCGCTGTTTCTTCAGGTATCGTCGGCAACGGTTGCTCAGCTTGTGCCTCCATCGTGTATATATATAATTTTTAAAAAATAATCTATCCGATTCCTACCTGGTTCCTTCGTGGTTCCTTCGTGGTTCCTTAGTGGTTCCTGTCAGATTAATTGTCAACTTCATCAGAGCCCTCTAGTGGGTATCCTTCACCGTCCCTTGTGGTGGGCCTGGGTGTTGGATCTTCGGGCTCCTTTTTGAAGTCGATGTGTTTTGTAGTGATCAAAGCAGCATTTGCCAATGCCAAGAATTTGCCGCATCGCAGTGCAAGACCACCAGCAAGAGATGACAATTCATGATTGATCATGTAGTCATTTTTGAGTTCTTTCTGCAACTTTTCCACATCGTCAATCGAAACAACCATGCCAGCGCCTTTGGTTACAAGCATTAAAACGCTGTCAATCAGAGACTCAGTTGTCTTGTTGCCGACGTAAGCTTCATACCTTTTGTAAAATTTTTCAACTTCCTTATCCGAAAGGCGTTTCACCTGCTCGTGTGTGAGCTGGGCACCGATGGCTTCTTTTGATTTGCCAGTCGAGACCAGAATTGCCAGCTTCTCGCGTTAAGCAGGAATGAGGTCCCCCTCTAGCAGACGGATGGGTGAGTCTGATGGCACGGAGCTATCTGGAGATGACTCCAGCATCTGCATGATTTCTTCATTCATTGCGGCCTCATTAAGGTTTGCGTGTGCCATCGTGTATATATGTGTTTTTAAATTTCAATTATTTTCTTGATGTCAGGCAAAAGCCTTTCAACCTCCTGTAAGAGCTCGGCCATTGTGCCTGGCATCTCTACGAGTTTCAAAGGGTAGCGGCTAAGAAGCATCTGGCGCAGATCATCCTCACCGGCGGCTTTGATAATTTTGAATTGCATTTCGTCTGTCTTGTCCTGTAATTTAATCAAAAGCTGGTAGAAGGCTGTTAGCTTGTGAAGCTTGGTAGGGGCATTCATTTTATACTCTGAGGTATATATATATATGCTGTTTATATTTTCACTTCGATCCCATATGGATATAGCCTGCCACGCAGTCGTTTTTAGGGGGATCGTGTTTCACTCCCCCCCCCCCCCCCCCCCCCCCACAAACGCCTGCTTAACCGTGACCAACATTCCTTTGCCATTGTTTTACTTGTCAGACAATCTAGCCAATCGCCATCGAGGCATTGTTTGTCGATGACCAATCAAAATAATCGTTTTATAATTTCCCGCGAATTTTCAAGATGCGGCACTGTGAAGTTGCTTGATTATGGCGTGTTCGCGTGTTACGATGCCTGAAACCCCGAAAAAAATTATTGATTGCCAATTCAAGTGCTTTTTGTGCGACACTTTGACTCAGGCATCTGCTGGAAGAGTAAAAATTTTTGGGAGAAGTGCTGTTGATCTTCTTGGCCTGATCGAATCGGCAATCGGCGAGAACATTAACATTTACCGCAACTGTGGATCCGAATTGTTTGTTTGCAACGCTCGTTGTTACAAGAGACTTCAGCGCTTTGAAAAAGCAAAAAATAATTTAAAAAGTGTCAAAGAAGAGATCTGTAGTGCTTACGAGTCGATTAAGCGAAGGGAGAAACGGTAAAGAGCCGATCAAGTTGACAAAAGCGTAGATGAAAATATCACACTTTTAACTACAACAAAACAAGCTTCAGCGCCAAAATCTCTCAAGTTCACGGACTCATCGTCAGCCTCAACCACCGCCTCGTACTCTGCTTCCACTTGTACTTCTTATAATCGCCCAGCTGTATTTTTCGGAAATCCTGTAGCATGGATATCGCCACAATACTTGGGTGATGAACTCTTACGACAAGCCTTCAGCGCTCCATTGTTAACGTCAACTCCAGTGTCCAAACAGAAAACAACGAACCATAGGAAGACTTCCGAAACAATTACCGAGACTACTGTGAAGATTTCTGTTGACTACCCCAGTAAGCCTTTCAGTAAAACTTTATCAAGAGACTACGAAGCCCTGGGGAAGGCTCTACTTCATGGCCCGCCTTCGCGTATTGCAACCGCCGTGATGAAGTGTGCCCCGCTAACAGATCTTGTAATCGCAAAAGTGTTACGCTTGCTGAAGACGGAGGTGGGTGATCTTTGTTCAAAGAAAAAACCTTCGTTGCTAAAAAATTGTACTGCAGAGGGTCTTGTCAATTTCGACTTTGAGGAGGTTTGCAACGAGTGGAAAGAAAGGGCGCCTATATTTTACTCCTTCCTTTTGACGTCTTGCACTACAGGACACCGTCAGAAGGCTACGACGTGGCTCCCAAGCATGGCCATAGCTGGGTCAATTTTGCTGAAGCAAAGAAATCCGCACATGAATGCTACAGCAAGCGTCATGAGTTTGGTACTAAAAACCAAATCCATTGAGGTAAGCATTTGAAGCTTGATTTGTTTTTATTATTATTATTATTATTATTATTATTATTATTTGTTGAAAATTAAACCATCTATTGCTCTTCTATATTATAGTCTGGAATGATAGTTTCTAGTAAACTTGATTTCTTAAAACAAAGTATTAATTTTGGGATCGTGTTGGAACAGTTGGGTTTACAGGCCATTCGCATTAAGTTAAAATGTTCTTAAAAGTTTTTCCCAATTTCCTGTTTTTGGTTCATTCTTTAAATTGTTTCAGTCTAAAGTTTCCTAACAATATGAATACTTTATCTTTGAATGTAAGGATGAAGGAAATTTTGCAATACCCCTTGTTTTCATGACCAATAATAATTAAAATCTAGTCTCATGAGTTACTTCAATTTTCATAATTTACTGTTAAATCATGTTATTCGTTTCCTTTAACCAGGCCACGCTGAACAGGTTTAGCAAGTTCAAGATAACTTGCAGTAACTTCAAAGCACTCAAAGTAATGGATGTCCATGGTCAAAACCACGATCAAGTACTAAACCAGGCTAAAACACGGATTGCTGCAGAAATGAAGGAAATTGCTGAGAAAGAAGCACAGCATACCAGTAGCGGGACATGTACCAAGGACCCTAGTGCCATGTTTTCGACCTGTGAGACTTGTCAGACTATTAAATCTGATAAGACCAAGTCACACCCTGGTTTCATCATTGCATTTGACAATATAGACATTCACCAGGAGAGAAGGGAAATGACCATGTCTGCACAAAATAGGGATATCCGTTGGATAAATCACGAAATGGTGCAAAATAGGGTCTCGGGAAATAATCTCCAGTCCCAGAACCTGAAGGCGAACATTGCAGATGTCCCAAATAAAACATTCCTCCCTGATGTTAATGACCAAAACAGACAAAGGCTGAACTATGTTATTCTGATTTCAAGAATTATTGTGAGCCATTTTGATTGTTTTGCACCCTTCCGAGATGTTTGTATTTATCACATACCTCATAAATACAGCAAGGAACAGTCCATGAAATCTATTAAGGTATTAAAGAAAACATTTAATTGTTTTTAAACAAAATAATTTTTGAATAGCTTGATTTGCTTCCACTGCATTGCCACTAGTACTTGGAAATTCAAAATTTTCAAACTTTCAAAGTTTCAAAATACATGTAGTAAACTTTATTTGCTTATCCACATTATAACAACCATCTATTAAGTTAGTATATGCACCTGTAGTTCTTCCACAAAAAATTGAAGTATATGGTAATGCATTAGTATTATCCAGTAAACACACATGACTAATTTTGATCTTTTCTTCTCCTATTTTTTTTTATTTTTACAGGTTCCTTTGGGAGTAGTATTCAAAGATGAGAATATAAATGAAGATATGTTGGCCATCTTACAGAAATTTCACTCATACCTCCCTCGGATAGCTAACAGTCAGATTGATGGACAAATTTTCACTGGGGATCAGTTGACTGTGGAGAGGGCTGTCAACGTGATTGCATCTGTTGCTAATGGGTTCACCCCTGAGGCGCGACTCGAAGGCATGAACCTGCAGATTGGAGACTGGCATGCTGCAGTCAAACTTCTTTCGGTAAAACATACTATAGACAGTATTTGTGATGAGCAAACATTATTAGCAAACATTATTAGTATACTTAATTGACAGAATTGTAAAACCTCGAGGAAATGAAAAAAAAAAAAGACAAAACCAAAAAAAGATAATTGTTGTCCCACATAGAGAGACTTTTCAGGTTGCATGGTAACACTAAGCAGCTGACCAAGCAACCTGAAAACTCCCAGAACCTGATCTTTTCATGTACATAGGTTCATACCAGCCCCTGCCTATAATAAACTACTGCCCTAACATACAGCTGCCTTAAGGTGGCTGAACACAGTTTCACTGTACTTATGCGTCATACATTGTCATTTAAAAACCACTAACGTCTGGGCGCCCAAAATTGGCGATGCATACGATTAAGCAACAAGCTATATATTTTGATATTTTTGTTGAGCTTTTAGGGTGTTGCCATGGCAACACGGTGGATTGAAAATCGGCCTGCAATATTTGGTTTCTTTTATTTTCAGAAAATCTAGTCGTTAGATTTTGTCCATCATTTGTCTCCAGTAAACTCGTAAAAATATTCGCATGTTAACTCTGGTCTCATGTAATTTTGACAGAGGGATCTTCCGTAATCTGTGGTTTAATATGTTTGCGTTTTGTAAAAATCTCCTCTGTTAGATTTCAAATTTTTGATGGCAGGTGAGTTCGGCATATTCGGAACTATTATTGTGCCAAATTTCGTGAAATTCTAATGAGTAGTTTCGTAGAAATCAGCACGTTTCCGAGGAAAGTCGCTAAAACATCCAGTCACAATTTTTTGGTCAACTGCGCATGCGTTGCATTTGACTGGGTTCTCGATCCAAAGACAAAAACGACCATAAAGGCAGTGTATTTCTTCAATGGTTCTATATATTATCTATTGTTTCAACAAACATTTTTACGAACAACAAATTGTTTGATTTTAAAACGAAAAACAACACTTTCGCGATCTACGCTGAGCAAAATAAAATGATCGCTGAACAGGCGCCATGTTTGTTTTTCTCAAAACTCTGCGCGCGCTGACTCACGTAAGCAGCTGAAATTGAAGAGCGCGCGCAAACTGTGTTCAGCCACCTTAATGTACAATGTACTTCTCAATGCATGTACTGAACAAAAAGTACTTTACAATGTTTATGGTTATGTTTATGGGTGGTATTAAGTGATTTAATACTAACCATAAACATAATATCATTGTGTTAATGCATTTAATTAATTGCACACAGTCATTGGCCAGTTATATGACTACATGTGCTCTAGCTCACTTAGTTGTTGGGAGACCCCACATAAATATTTTTTAGGCCTTCAAATCTTCCCCTAGAAAAAAGGGGAAATTTTTCTTTTGCCAGTTGTTTGTTCATGTTTACCTTGATAAGTACATTGTTGAATCCCATCTTAGTATGATGGTAGTTCACCAACAACATTGATGTCATTTTTTGCATCGGTACAAAACGTGGACCCCCTTTTTGGACCCCTTCTGGACCCCCTTCTGGACCCCATCTGGACCCCCATCTGGACCCCCATCTGGACCCCCATCTGGATCACCATCTGGATCCCCATTTGGACCCCCATCTGGACCCCCATCTGGACCCCCTTTTTTTCTTACAGGAAATGGTCAAATGACAGTTTTGAATTAATACACATATGTGCGAAGTAGGAAACATGTAAAATAATATATTAAAATTGAAATGAACAGAAGATAAATTAAATCAACTGGCCACTGGAATAGGAACTGAAGAGCGCTATAAAAATTTACGACATATTTCTCGCCTTTATGATTGCACCATCAGCTCTTTACAAAAATGTAATTACCTCTGACCAATTCTTACCTGGCTGTTAAAATGGAGGTAAGTGTTTTTCAGGTTTCTTTTAAATTATGATTTGATGTAGAATCTGGTATTTTCGGAGACCATAATTATTTGTATTTATAGTTACCAAGTGGGCAAATGCTCCTGTTATCACACAGTCATCGTCGACAGCAAGAGGTTCTAACCGCCCATTCTTTGTTAAATCCTGTAATGACATTAATGTCATCAGTGTTTCAACAGAATGAAACACTGAGTGGAAATAGTGTAGCATGACATGTATTATAAACGGAAAGTGAAACGTGACAAGAGCACATTGTGTTGCAAATCTGTTGAACCAAGCTAAAATGCGTTCGACAGAGCAGAAAATATGGCTTTTGCAAGCAGCTGTAGACTTTCGTTTCACGGTATGTCATTATTATTTAACGATGGTCTCCGAAAAGGGCAGATTCTACATAAAATAATAAAGAAACCTGAAAAACACTCACTTCAATTTTAACAGCCAGGTAAGAATTGATCAGCGGTAGTTGTGTAAAGAGCTGATGGTGCAATCGTTAAGGCGGGAAATATGTTGTAATTTTTTATTGCGCTCTTCAGTTCTTTTTCCAGTTGCCCAGTTGTTTTATCTACTATTTATTTCAGTTTTAATATTACTTTGTTTTTACATTTTTTCCTACTTCGCACACATGTTTTAATTCAAAACTGTTATTTGGCCATTTTCTGGAAGAAAAAGAGGGAGTCCAGAAGGGGGTCAGCGGTAATTACATTTTTGTAAAGAGCTGATGGTGCAATCATAAAGGCGGGAAATATGTCGTAAATTTTTATAGCGCTCTTCAGTTCCTATTCCAGTGGCCAGTTGATTTAATTTATCTTCTGTTCATTTCAATTTTAATATATTATTTTACATTTTTTCCTACTTCGCACATATGTGTATTAATTCAAAACTGTCATTTGACCATTTCCTGGAAGAAAAAAAGGGGGTCCAGATGGGGGTCCATCTGGGGTCCAGAAGGGGGTCCATATGGGGTCCAGATGGGGTCCAAAAGCGGGGTCCAGAATGGGGGGGTCCACGTTTTGTACTGACCCTCATTTTTTGCCTTCAAGTTAATTTAGTTTGCACTAACAGTTTCTGATTAATCCAGTTAATGTTCAATGCCTGAGTCAATAGTTGACTTTTAAAAGATGCTGTTTCAGTGTTGATAAACTTAAGACTTCTTTTCTTTACTTAGCTGATCTTCAAGAGATTCTTCTCAGCAAAGAGTGATGGTGACTTGTGTACACTGTATGCTGACAGGACCACTATCAACCGCAGAAATGTCACTGCTGATCCTGCTAAAGCATATCGTGCAGACAGAGATTTCTTTCTTCTTGTCATGCAGTCCAGGGTCATAGCTGCAGCAATGGAGATTCTGGGAATGGAATCAAAGTCCAGTCAACCATCAAAATGCCCCATCCCTCCAGGTCTTAAGAACATGACCACCTTGCCAAGCTTCAGTATCTGCACCAGGTGGCAGCAATGATTGTTGATTCCCTTGTATTTGATCAATCCTCTGTCAACCACCTTGTCAGCAACATTCTTACTGCACAGGAAAAAGAGGATGTAATCAACAGCCAGCAACTAACAGAAGATGGTAGATTTCCCTGCAGGTTCCCTGGCTGTAACTATTTATTCCAATATGATGGAAGAAGTAGGAGGAGGCACGAATTGACCCACAATCCACCTCCTGATGTTCCAACCAATCAGGCCGAACCGTCGGCTGACAAACCCAGTTCAGATGAGTCTTTACCTACTCAACAAGATGTCAAGTCAGACGATGTGTACAATTATAACTGTGCCCTGTTGACAGATGGTTTATTCTTCATGAATTTTTTGGATGCCATTGCAGAGGGTGATGGTGGAAGAATGATGCGACAGTACAAGTATTTGCTCCTCTACTGTCGGGCTGATGGAACACACAGTACAAAATATGCACTTGAGTGTTTATATCAGTCTTTTCTTGTGAATGCAATGCTTAGTCCTAGAGATGCAGAGCGCTTTACTTGGAACAGGACAGTCAACAACAGTGGCAAACCTGGTAAAAATATTGCTTTAGACCAGGATGTAGAGCACAGCAACAACTTCGTTAAAACGGGTTCAAAACAACTTGGCTCAAATCTTTCAGAAAATGCAGTGTCAAGAATCTGCAAGGCTGAGCGCAGAACCAGGACTATTCTTGAGAACATGGACTGCAGTATCTGCCGAGCCGCTGCCTCAAGACAACATGCTCAGAGGTCATTGGAGAGAGATCTTTCTGTCCTGCTGGACAAGTGTGTTTCCAACTTAATTTTTCAACAGCGTGACTCAAGAAGCTATGTCTGTTTCAGGGGCTTTGAGAGGGATCGCTTTAGAAGCCTTGACATGTCATCAATGTTCAAATGGATCAACAAACACAAGAGGAACATGCAAAATGGTTTAAGGGCAAAGATGACACTTTTTTGGGGCGATAAATTCCCCTCTTCCTCATATGGCAACTATTAATTCAGCTAGCTATTCACTATGTGTGGAACTCACACTATGTGTGGAACTTTGCAATGTAACACAATGTTTAAGGGTGCAATTGATAGGAAATCTCATTCTAATGATTCTAATTTTATTGGGGTTTTTTTGGAGTGGGGGGGGGGGGGGGGGGAGACAGGGGGATTTTGACCACAGGGTTAGTGTTTGTCTCATTTTAGATATTTATTATGGTTTATAAATAAATCATAGACCCCTTAAGTGTTCAGTTTAAATAATAAACATGAGTACCAACACAAATAAATGTATGGATGTCGGCAAACAAGGCATTGTGCAATGCCAGATAATATCATAACCTTTGCAATGTAGGTCATTTGAAAGAGATTTGTTTTCAAAGGCTACTTTTTAGCATGAAAAATATACATTCACAGGTTTCCTGATGTGTATGTGAGAACAAACCATTCACTAGAGGTATGCATATTTTCTGGCAATACAATGACCTTCTTCAAACTTGTGTTCTGTTAAATTAATAATCTGTTAACTCATGTGATGATAAAATGGAATGGGAAACTGCTAAAAAGTACCATGACCTATCTTTATATCCACTTTTAAATCAAGTGAGAAACAATAATGATTATTAAATCACAGAAGTTGATAACCAAAACATGGCATAAATAATCAATAATACTATTATGAGAAGCAGTCTTGACTTGTAATTTCACCTGCTTTCTTGACTTAAGCATCCTCGTTACTTTCTATGGGTAGTCCCATAGTGCCCATGTCACAAACAAATTAAATAAATACTTTGTATAAGAATATTTTTAGTCAATGTTTACATTTTTTAGTGATGCAAGGGCCACTGGAGATACATCAGAGCAATCCATTGATTGCTGTGTTGCATCCTGATAGGTGCTGTCCATTTCAGAAAAAGAAAAGCTGTCTGTCAGCAGATTTAAGAGCTCTTCATCTTCAGCAAGTGCAGCCCACTCCCCAAGTAATTCATCATCATCAAGTTCGTCATTGCTCTCACCCTCTGTACCATTTGCTATATTGTCAACACTTGTGGCAATATCACCAAAAACATGTTGTAGCACATTCAGAATTGTTTTCGCATGACACATGTCCCAGATTTCAACAGTTTTCATGACATCCTCTAAACAAAAGATTGTCTCACAGTTACTGACAACTTGTTCAATCTGTATCTCAGAAAAGCAAAGTAGAGTATGCAAATTTGTTAAGCTCTTCACATGACCATGGGCAGACTTTCTAATCAATTTTATAACAAGTGACTTGCGGTACTTAATTAATTCACTTTTCACATGTTTTCTCTGCGAGTCGCTGACTTGCCTTTTGTGTTGTAATGGGCGGGAATCAAGAGGAACATTGTCATCAACCACAAACAAAGTGTAATTACAGCATTCTTCAGTGTTGCAATTACATCAATTGGCACAATTATCACAGCAAGTGTGAAGGGGACCAGGAATTTTAAAATCCTTAATCCCAAAATGTTTAAGTAGAGTTTTTCTTCTGCAGTCTTTTGTTTTGATGTACTCCTTAATGTCCCTCTCAACATGATTTAGCATCAAACCTTTGTAAACTAGATAGGAAAAACTTGCCTTGCCATCACGCCCAGCACGTCCCGTCTCCTGGATAAATGCCTCCACATTTTTTGAAGGTCCAAAATGAATAGTTCTGTGTACACCTTTGCAATCAACCCCCATCCCAAATGCTATAGTAGCAACCAGAACTAGGATGGGTCCATCTTCTTTGCCAAATGATTTTAATACTGCTTCTTTATTGTCATCTGGTGTGCACGAGTGTAGCATCTCTAAGACAGGGCATTTAGAACTTGTTTCGTACATGCACTGACCTAGCATTGATTTTAGCGTGCCATAAATAAGTGAGCACTGACAATAAATGATTGTTTTCTCAGAACTTCCTTGTTCACTTCGTCATTTCGTGACACTTAGAAATTTTTCGCATCAAAAAATACTCCCGTACGGCCAACTTCGATTTGCTATTCGTACGGGAGTCCAAAACTTTTGAAAATTTTCGATGTTATTATTCACTTTTGCCAATCCATAATATTGTACATTTGTTTAGATTCACGAAGCGCTTCTTGTGAGCGATGTTTATTCAGCTACGCGAAGGAATCTCGTAAAAAATTTCAAAGTGTCACGAAATGGGTCGCTCGCGCACACAGACTCGGCAAATTCCAAATCAACATCGCTTACCAGAAGCGCTTCGTAAAACTAAACGCACATTTAATAACAGTTATATTTTTTAATTGAAGCTTCTACATGTATGAAGGAAAATTAGTATAAAATATGACTGTATATATTTTGTATTTTGTAGATAAGCAATGTACTATAAAGAAAGTTCAACATTGTAAAAGTTCAAATTTGTCTGCAGTTGACTAATAAATAATTATAATGTGGGTTATTGTGTAATGTTTAAGACCTCAGAGCTTTCTAATCCACAGTTTTATTTCAAGAAAGTTCAATGTTATTTTCAGACGTTACAAAAAATTCCCAGATATTCCAAGAAATTCTCAGTAGGAGCCTATTAATAGGCTCCTGTTCCCGGTTATTTTCAGATATTCCAAGAAATTCCTAGGAATTTCTTGGAATTTCTAGGATTCCAAGGCTCCATTCAAGCTGGAATATTCCTAGGAATTCCTAGGAAACGAGTCCGAATTTACCGTGAAAATTCACACCTCATATTCCTAGGAATTCCTAGGAATTCCTAAGAATTCCTAGGAATGTTTTCCTAGGAATTCCTAGGATATTCCTAGGAATTCCTAGGAATTCCAAGAGTTATTTCGCAAGGGTAATCTCTTCAACAATCCAATTGAAGTAGTCCTGAACCTCACTATCATTGGGCATGTAACTTACAACATAGGTTATGTTGCCTTTGTTCGGACTTTCAGCAACTTCACACACATTTGTCATTCTAAGAACATCGATGATGGTCTTTTTTGTTTCTTCTATGTCTGTTGCAGTAAGAGCCATCATTTTCACTGATGGAGCAAGAGTTCTCAGTTCATGTAAGTCTGCATACACTGAACAAAAGGCTGCCATCTTGTTATTTGTAGATGTTCCCCTGAGAAAAAGGTAGGCAAAATGAATGTTGGCAGCCAAAATTATTATACCAGCTATTTTAGTAAATTATGGATGCCTTGAGAGAACTGCAGTGCAAATATGTCTGTGAAATAATAAATATTCACCAAAAACCTGTTTTGTCTCCTGTACATGACTGCCTATACGCAGATGAAGATCATAATGCAGGTGAGATTGAAACTGGGAATTTCAGATAATACTCTTACCTGGTATAAAAAATTAGGGAAATACTATCCTTCATACATGCACAAACAGAACAAGACTTACAAAATTGTATGCATGATTCAGTACGGGGTTATACGGAAATCTTGCCAAAATTAGTACTTTATATCTTTCTAGAAACGATTAAAATTTGAAAAAAATACATACATTTGCTCAAACTATTTGTGATTATGATTATTAGTCTTTTGCTTAGTATACTATGTGTATTATTCTGGTTATGTGCTGTGTATTTGAGTAAGCTTGGACTTTGACATTATATAATACTAAGCAAACTGAATTTATAGATTTATAATTTACAATTGTACACGTACAAATTCCAAATTGCAGTTGATGAACTTCAACTGTTTAACTTTTCAATCAAGGATCTTAAACTCGAACACCTCAATACAAACGAAATTCTTTCTAATCGTTCTTCAGTCAGCTAGAACTTACCATTGTTTTATAACATGAGCCTCGTCAACTGCAATGCAACATAACTTTTCCGCGTAGATGGGACTTAACAAAACCTCCCTCCATCGTTCGTTTTTCAGCCAAGACTCTGGAGAGCCAAACACAACCGAAAAGCCTGCTTTTTCCACTTTTTCCGCCTCTCCTAACTCCAAATCGCTCAGACTAGCGGCGAATATGCCAATACTTCGTAATGATTGGACTTGGTCCCTCATCAAATGTATAAGAGGAGACACAATGACCCCAACGTGACCCAAAGAATCGGTGAGACTATCGAAGATTGAAGGCAAAGCTTGATATACAAGCGATTTACCGTAGCCAGTCGGTAAATTAACGAATATATCACTTTTTCCCTTTACAAATTCGGAAATTACTTTCATCTGGAATAGATTCAAGCGAGAGATCTTAAACTTGGAGCACACAGTGCTTACCGCTTTATCAAGATCACTCCTCTCCACCATGTTGTTTTGATCTCGTCCCGCGAAAAGTGTCGTGCGGTCAAGGTCAACCTACCAGATTAAGTAGGTACAATGTGATTGGCTAAGCGGGGCAAAGGAATGTTGGTCACGGTTGAGCAGGCGTTTGTGGGGGGGAGTGAAACACGATCCCCCTAAAAACGACTGCGTGGGAGGCTAATATGGATACCGCAGAGAGAAAATTAGGTGGGAAAACTTGCGCCCCTTAACACGCGCAATAAGCTCTTTGTACTCCTCGTGTGAGAGCTCGCCGGCATAGTCATCGAAGATAGCCTTCGTTGTTTTGCCTGATGGGGTGTAAAAAAGCACGATTGCGGCCACGTTTTCCCTAATGGGTTCCGCAATGCTGGTTACCTGTTGGGTTAGCACCCACACGGAGATGCCACTGTGGCGCGCGCTGAAGCCGAGGGAGACAAGTTGGCCTGTGCGGCCTTTCACGGCTTTCGAAGCGGCGCAATCATCGAGAATGATGAGCGTGTTAGTTCCTTCGAAAAAGAAACTTGATAGAGTTAACCAGGATTCAATCTCATTCTGCTGACAGTCTATCACGAAAATGCGGGATTCATTATCCACGAAACCTTCGTAGGTCTTGTTGTGGACAAAGGTTGGGCATAGAAGAACGATATAGTCAAACTTGCCCTTGAAGGGACCACGGAGAATGTTTATGAGATACTGTGTTTTGCCAGAATTAGTCGGCCCAATAATTAGGGCATTGAAGGGCAGCTTTCGTGAGTCCATTACCCAACACAATGTATATAATGGTTTTGCACTTTACGCAGCTGGCTTAATACTGAACAAACTGCAGCTGACTGTCCATGATGTTCATCTGTGAGTCGCTGATGGTGTAGATGTGGCAGTGAACATTTCCAGAGCCAGAAGTATTTCGTTCAATCTCAAGATGCACACCATCCCTTGTGTTTACAAGGCGTTGGCCGTTACCGTGCAGAGTTGTATCAGCCATTGATCGAAGATCGATAAGGAGGCCAAACTTGTTGTCAGTTAGATATTTTGTCAGAGTCATGTTGGGCCTGCCACCAGCTTTGAAGAGTCGGCTTACCTCATTCCATATGTCTGTTCCATTAATGCCTTCGTTGAAAATCCTGTTGGGAGAGCCGTTGATGGTGACATTCACTTTGGTGATATCTGGATTGAAGTATTTTTCAGAATCCCTGGCTCCAGCTGTGTAGGGTTCGATGAATAGCAGAAGGATGCCTTTTAATGACCTGCGCTGTGGGTTCACCCTGAGATTCAGCCTAGCGTCTGAACCCTTCGAGAATGGGACCACTTCCTCTCGCATTATATGGTCGTAGGCAAACTCCTTTCCGCTAGAGTAAACGCTCGTTGCATCGTCAGCCAGCTGCTTACTTCTTATTGTCTCGTACTCAAGCTGTATATTTGTCAACTTGTATACAAGCTTATTTGTATCCGAACCAATTACAACATGAGCTGCCTGTGCGAGCGTTATCTCGAAGATTAGATCGTTGTATAGGGCCTGTGGGTATAAGACACCGTGGTCTGTCAGAATCTGGTGGTCCAGATTGATGCGGTACTTATTCTTGTACACACTCTCCAGCTTGTTTTCCGCATCCACGCCAGAGGTCTTTTTGTCACCTGCGTCAGAACGGATCTTGCACAAGTCAACACTCTGGATGCCCTCCATAATCATTTTGTCCCGCTCATCAACAGAAAGGAAGAGGTCCTCAAAGATTTTGTAAATATCGTATCCAACAGTGTCCTGGACAGTGGCAGCGGCGAATTTTGCAACGATCCTGTCAACTAACGCCTGGGAAAGATTCTGGACGAGATAGTTGTTTGCATTGCCGCCGGTAAGGTCGATGTTAAAAATCAAGGCAAGCGAGTTCGACACGATAACCTCATGTTCGTTTAGCTTGGGCACCGAAACGTACAGGGTCTCGCCAGGCTTGGCTGTAAAGCGGTCAAATGTGATGCGCTTTACGGTGCGCTCCGCTTTCATTGCACCAAGAGTCTTCTCGGAGTTCGTTGGAAGGAGGTTTGGTTGAACAGCCATAGCCAGAATATATATATATATATATATATATATATATATATATATATAAATTCTTGAACTTGATTTGAATGTATTTCAGAGAGCGCTCAACTCTTAGAGGAGCATTGACAATTATAATAAACTGGTTTAAGACTTCAGAGGTAGTCCATCGTTTTATTACTACAGCTCTGTTTCGTATGGCCAAAAGATGACCACACTCATCAGGCAATATCAACGATTGACCGTTAAATTACAATAACTGGCTATAAAAGCGGGGATACGGTTGCTATGAGATATAAAAACATGCGTAATTTTATCATGTGAGTGCTATTTATAATTTGGGAGATTGTGTTACTTTATTATAAAGTTCTTGAGGAGGTATCTGTTTCTGTGGGAGCATGAACTTGCTAACTCATTTCGTTTGTTCAGACTGCAGAGATCCTTTTTACAGATGATTATGAATTTTTCAAAAAGACATAAATTACATTTCTTAGTAATGTTGTTGTAAGGTTTGCATTGAGGGGGCATTGATCTTTTTTTCGGCAGTTACATTCTTTGTCGAGTGTTTGTGACTGGTTGCAATCTGATAGTAGTATTTTGTTGTGTGACGAGATGTTTGTTTTCATGTTTGGCATGCAGGAGTAGCTCAGCTTTAGTGTGTGGCGGTTGAAGATCTTGTGTAATGGGTGAAAATGCCTCACAACAAACGTAGTCTACCAAGCAACAGTCACAACTGAAACATCAACAGATTCATACGTAGGACTCGCCACAAACTTCAAAGAACGTTACAGAAACCACACATCTTCCTTTCGACATCAAAACAAGAGACACGAAACTGAATTATCGAAGCACATATGGACACTTAAAGACAACAACAAGCCTTTCAACCTGAAGTGGAAAATCATCAAACAATGCAAACCTTACAACAACATTACTAAGAAATGTAATTTATGTCTTTTTGAAAAATTCATAATCATCTGTAAAAAGGATCTCTGCAGTCTGAACAAACGAAATGAGTTAGCAAGTTCATGCCCCCACAGAAACAGATACCTCCTCAAGAACTTTATAATAAAGTAACACAATCTCCCAAATTATAAATAGCACTCACATGATAAAATTACGCATGTTTTTATATCTCATAGCAACCGTATCCCCGCTTTTATAGCCAGTTATTGTAATTTAACGGTCAATCGTTGATATTGCCTGATGAGTGTGGTCATCTTTTGGCCATACAAAACAGAGCTGTAGTAATAAAACGATGAACTACCTCTGAAGTCTTAAACCAGTTTATTATAATTATATATATATATATATATACAATTATGTATACAATGTGCCCTCCCGGTTGTTACCATAATGGCTTTATGGCAACTCCTGAACTTGGGCACAGGATGTACGGTTACACATTGTTGGATTGCATTGTGGAGTCACGAGAGTGCTCAAACTGCGAGCAGTGAGCGAAGCAATATGCCAATAGTGAACACCTCTTACGAGGCTCTCCACCCAATCCATAGAGTGCTCAAACTGTATGAACAGTGAGCATAATATACAATTATGTATACAATGTGCCCTCCCGGTTGTTACCATAATGGCTTTATGGCAACTCCTGAACTTGGGCACAGGATGTACGGTTACACATTGTTGGATTGCATTGTGGAGTCACGAGAGTGTTTTGTAAAAATATTTATATACTTTGATGCATAAAGATGGAGGTCGACCCTGAAGAAAAGCCTCTTATACCACATACGGATGATCGTGACGATGACGGTGACGAGACTCCACTCCCAAAACCAAGGCCTTCGGGTAAATCTCTTCGAATGATTCCAATGAATCGCCCCTCAGAACGCGGCCCGCGCACTGCGGAAACCTTTTTCATTGAGAATGTCTCTAGAGACACCTTTCGTGAGTTTGCAAGCGTGGAAGATGCAAATGTCGCTCTACAGAAAGAATACCCAGAATATGGGAAAAACGGAAAATGGCTAAATCTCAGAATCTCCACAGCAGCCAGATATAGCGGCAAACTGGTAGTTGTGGGTCCAAGAGGTGGCGAGACTCCGCTCTTCAAAGCCGATGGAAGGACAATTAACCCAAAGATATCAAAAACCGATATGAAAGTCCTTGGGCCAAATATAACTGAACTAATGGATGGCCTTGATAGAACGATTGCTGATTATGACAGGCAAATCGAAGAGGACCGGGAGGTTGCAGAAAATGAAAACGAAGAGCCTGCCAGCCGCCAACGAGCCCGTGACAGGATCCAAGAAAACACCGAGATAAGAGACGAGGTTGAAACCGAGAGAGAACGCCTTGAGGAAAAACTCCCCCTTCGCGAACGTTTGAAAAGGATTTTCAAAAAATATGGGTGGACGTTGCAAGCGGTTGTTCTGGCTGCCGGTTTAGGCATAGGCGCCGTGACGCTTTCTGCAATGAATGCCTTGAAAGCTGGGACTAAGGCTGTTGGTAATGGTCTGAAAGAGATAGGGAAGAAGATTGCCTCCATCCTTCCCGGCCTCATCGGCTCTATCGTGAGCTTTATCTTCAAAACAGCCGGGCAGGTTTTATCCTTTCTTGGCGAGCATGCCTGGCTGCTAATCCTTGCCGTGGTGGCCTTCTTGGTTGAAAAGACAATCAAGCGTAAGCGTTAACGCATCCAGGCAACAAAGCCTGCCAAAGCAAGCGAGCCAGCGACAACGACTGCCTTGTTTACGTGATGCGGGTCGATCTTGGTCTCTGGCGTTGTTTCTGGTGTTTGGGCTGGTGTTGGATCTGGCGTTGGTGGTGCGCTAGTGGTTGGTTTTGGGACTTTGGGCGCAATGCCATGCGCCTGTGTAGCCTCTTTATGTATCGGGTTCGATGGGTGGCTGTTTGGTGGGTTGATTTTTGTTGGTCCGCCGGCCATGGGGTGTAAAGAGGTCTTTTTTGTTCCCAGATTAACATCATTGTTCACTCCCAGCTTCATCCCTTGCGTTGCTTCCTTGAGATTGTTGTTATACCCGATCACGCTCTCTGTGTTGATAACCATGCGTGATGGCATGAGCCAGCTTCCGGGTGCTGTCGCAAAGTCTAGGCGCACTTTCGTTGCTTTGATGGCAAGTTGGTAACGCTGTACGCTTGTTGCAATGTCGTTCAGTATTATGGCCTCCTCTAGATGGGTAAGGAATACTCTCTGCGTTTCGAAAGCCCGGCCTCCTCTTCCAATGATGCTGCTGCGGGTTTTTGCTTGTGAACCAAGAATGCAGTACACAAAGGCCTCGATTGATTGGTTCATACGCGCGAGCCCTGGCTGTGTTAGCTTCTGTGCGTAATTTAGCACAAAGTGCTCGAACTGGGTGTCCGCCCCTTGGTCATTGCGGACGAAAGATATTCCATTGGCGCGATAGTTGGGGTCGTTTCTGTCAGTCACGCGCTCATCATTGAACAGAGCTAGATCGGGGTCTGGATAATCGTAATCGGTAGAAACGTGGCCAGCTCCATATTCACCAATGTAGACATTCCCAAGACCGTGGTTCTTGCCCTATGTGAAACGGAAGTCAGAACTGGGGTCAACACCGAACTCCATGCAAATCTTCTTGTACGCGTCGATGTTATACTTGTTGTCTTTCTGGTTGAATGGGGGGTCGTCTGGCAAAGCACTCACGCTTTGTTCCCCACCCATCTTGTGGAGTATTCGTCTTGTTGTGAAATAAACGTGAAACCGGTAAAACGACCGGAGCTGGGGGGTTAGGGATAGACTGGAGTTCTTTTCGAAGAGAATGTCACGCGAGATTCCGCAGCCGGTTGTTGCACACCACAGTGCGAAGGATAGTTGTTGTGGCCAAAAGCTCATATGTGGCCCGCCTAGCCACTTTCTTCCATATTTCGCGTTTGTGAATGAAATCTGTGTGTCCCTGAAGATATTTCTGTATTTCGTTGTGAAAAAATCAGTTGGCGTGACATAGATATTTTGCGCCTCGTCGTTCAAGATTGCGCCAATCATCATATCCTTGTCTATTGTGGTGGAGAAATCAACAGCTGGGATTGGCTTTTTTGTATTTCGAGTCAACGATAGCTGATAGGGGAAACCACCATCTTGATGGAGACCAAGAGCGTCTTTCATGGCTTGAGTCCAATTTTTGTGAGCTATTTCTGTAACGAGTGCTAATGAGCCTTGGCCTTCTTTGTAAAGCACTTCACCTGTGGCGGTTTTGTGGTCGTCGCCAAACTCTACTTGCACTTTAAAGTGGGACATATCAGCGTTAGGGAAACGCTTTTTGAAGTCTGATATCGCCTTGGCCTTGGCCGCGGCAGAGAGCTTTGCTGCCTCCGGTGTTCTCATCCAGGCTAGTGGATCTGGTGGTGGCTTTACATGGCTATAGACGTTTGGGGTTGAATTAAAAGGGGGTGGGGGACCGTAGTTGTGACCGCCAATGTTTAGACCAAGATTTGAACTGGGATTAAATCCAACGGGCCGTCTGCCAAACATGATTGTATATATTTATATTTTTTTTAAAAGTAATTATATATGCAATCATGGTTGTGTTAACAATCGTCGCGCCTTCGAACCCTCACACGATCTACTTCGATCACTCGCTTCCGAAACCGAGTTACATCCGTCTTGTCTCTTGCTCGATTTTCAACTCGTGGAATACTTTGAAGCAAAGAGGAGAGATAACATTGTTTACTGGGCATGATAAAAACACAACTGTCAGGAGACTTCTTCCAGGTCATTATACTCTTGAGTATTTGGCAAAAGAATTAGAGGACGCATTCCCAGTCGAAAAGATAAAATTAGAAACCAAGACAAATACACCTGTAGGGTCGATGGTTATTTTCAACTTTCAAAATAAGGATGTGAAATTAGACCACGATTTATCAGAATTACTTGGTATAAATCCTAAATTAGCGTTTACAACGTTCGTCAAAGGATTAACATCACCAAGCACTTACTTCATCCATTGTGATCTGGTTGATAAAGAACAAAACCTCCTCAATGGTAAGCCTTCGACAGTTTTGGCTCGGTTTGATATTCGTGGAAAGCCGTTTCAGAAGGTGTTTTATGAATCAACACAAAAGAACGTCTTGCGTGACGTCTCGTCTGGTGATTATGTAAACAGCATATCACTGTCAGTGAGGGATGTAAATGGCGACCTCTTCGACTTCAATAACAAGTCGTTGGAGTTTGAAATAGAGATAAATTAAAAATATATATATATACCCCCGCCATGAGTTCTGCCACTATAGGCAGGTCGCTAAGAAGTACAAACGAACCCACTCTGTTGTTCACGGTTCAGCTGTTGGCCTTGGTTTCATTTCTGCGGGTTTGTCTTCTGCAACCTTGGCAACAGCTTTGACAGGAGTTGGGATTATCGCCAGCCCTCTTGCTGGCGTTGCCGCCGTTTCAGGGTTTTCATCCGCCAGCCTTACTGCGTTCGGTAAAAGGCTCGAAAGGAAGATCGCCAAACATGAAAATATCTACACACTCGCCATTGCTAAACGAAACTCTGTCAATGAGTTGGTTTCAAAGGCTCTGACGGACAAGCGAATCAGCGATTCAGAATTTTCAATCATTCTGCGTGAGGTTGAAAAATATCACGAACTGAAAGCCTTGATTCGCTCTGGTGAAAAAAAGGCTACACAAGGAGGCAGGCAAACTCCAGCGCCAGATATAGACAAGATCAAAACCGAGCTTCGCAAAGAAGTCAAGGAAGAGTTTCAAAAAAAGTTCAATCGTCTCACAGCTGTGTCCAAATCAGATTTGAAAGATTAAACTCAGGTTTTAATCTACAAATCTTGAGAGAAAAATCCCGCCACACATAGGCCCCTAAATACCGAAGCGCCCCCAAAAAAATTTTACAAAAAATAAATTCCGAAGCGCCCCGTTTTTATTTTTTCAAAAAAATAAATTCCGAAGCGCCCCAGAAAAACTTTTTTCAACAAAGTTGGGGCGCTTCGGTATTTGTGGGGCGCTTCGGTATGTTCAAGAAGTTTCGTTCCCCAATTGAACATTTTGTCATTTCTAAAAATAAACATGACGGAGTCGCAACATACTGAGCGCTTTATCACGCAACTGTCTATCGTGAGGCGTATGGACAAAAAGAATAAATACAAGACTCAACTAGATGTCTTGGATATAAAACACAAGCAAGTCATGCTGCGTGGCTTTTATGACAGCTGTTACCTAAAAGAGCTTCACCGCTCACAACTAACAGAAAAACTTCAAATCATCTTTGAAGATCTTAGTTTGTCAGCGAGACAAGAATTAATCCAACAATACCGCGAAAACGAGTTTGTTATCATTCTAGACATAACAAACGAAAGAATAAAATCGTGTCAATGCTGTGGCGGTTCATTTTCGCTAGTGTGTGAATCCGCAGAACTTGTCTGCAGAGAATGTGGCCGCATTGAAAGAATATACGGAGCTGTCTTTTCTCATAAAGACCTTTACGATAAAGAAAATATGAAAGTTAAAATACCATGCAGAATAAATTATAATTTTAAACGGCGCCCTGATCAGTTACTCGGAAATTACTCTTTAGAATGCATAAGCGGCAGTGAAAAGGTTTTATTAGAAATACGGAAAGAAATGGCAAAACTAAATGTTCATCCATTATTTTTAACAATTGGCATTCTACGAAACATTCTTAAAAAAATAAAACGCAGTGATTTTAATAAACACACTACTCTGTTGTTGAGTTTTATCCGAGGGGAACCCCCTCAGAGATTAACCGATGACGAAATTAAGCAAATTAACTATGTTTACTCAAGCATAAGATATCATCTTCCAAGCGGAATATCTTATGAGTTCATAATTCATAAGATCTTAGAGCTAATTTTACCAGAAGGGTCAAGAAAATACAAAATTTTATCTTACATAAGACATCAGAAGCCCGCTACAAATCTAACAAATGAATGGTATTGGAAAGCAGCCATTAATGCCGCGGGCATTAATAACCTTGCTCAAGTTCATTCATAAGAAAGGCTAACATTTGCTCTTCGTCTCCAGCCCTTACGACTGCAGCATTTTTCTCAGGGCTGTGATAGATTTCAGCTGCATCTTCAGAGTGCTCGGTTATTTTTTTTCGAAGGCTTGCCAAGCTGTTATGAAAACGTTCGACCGACCTTTGTATATTGCTCAAAAAGTTCGGTTGCTTTGGCGCCCAAATCTCAGTTATATCCAGAAGCTTCCAAACAAACATAGCCACTGGTTTAGGACCTTCTGAACCCTCTGTCAAAAACACTTTTTTCATATGGTTATAACGCAAAAACTCCTCGTCTTCGTCCTGTTTTCTAAATGACATTCTTATCTTTCCATAACAACACCATATGTCCTTCTCCGCAATGGAAGACATAATTCTCTCAAATAATTGTTTTGATTTGAGTGAACCGACATCGATGATTGAGTCTTGATTTCTGATTATCGTCCGTTTGCTAAATAAATAACAAACTCCCCACGCAAGTGTTGTGTCACCCTTCGTTTTGAACTTGTTTCCTCCGTTTAGAAACTGATTGTGCGTCAAACTTGGTTCAATCTGGTTTAAAGAGCACATTCTAAAATAACCGTCAACAAACAGGCCTTTGTTTACCATGTCACCACTCAAAGCAAGGCCTGTTTGTATCTGATCGCTATAATAACTAGGAATTCTGTTCATAGTTATTTTTCGCTTGAACGGACATTTAAACTCTAACAGAGTTAAGGTGTTATCTTTGTCTAGAAAATATCCGTCTGGACTACAAGTGACCTTTCGATAAAGTGGATGATCTCTTGCTAGATTATGAGAGAGGTCGACAGTATTGTCAAAAGTTCGTAATCCTCGCGCATGTCACACACGATAGCGCAATTTGTGCAAAAAATAGCTCAAATGGGGACAGTTAGCTGTAAAGAAATGACAATAAGTTGCGGTCTCCGATTATGTTTTTATAATTTACGAAAATCGATGTACGAAAAAATGTATGGTGAAACTTTTCCGCATATCGTTTGCAATTTCTAGAATTTTTTTAGTAGGGAACAGCAAGGCCGCAGCAGACACAGGGTGAAATGACCTCGTCATACTGTGATTTTTATTCAAGACTCGACTACAGTTTAGTAACCTAATTTTTTTTTTCAGTAAAATAATAATACAGTGATAAGAAGGGCCATTTATATATTTGCAACTTGCGGACCTAATGTGATCATAGTTTCAACGTTTGCTAAGAGGCTGAACGGTTGTTCTTTTTTGTCGTTATTACCCAGAATTTGAAGCTGTCTTTACAACCCTCGGTGCAAGTGGGCGACTGGGTCCAACAGCACTTGGCAGTCACTACAATGGTCAGGATCATGACGGTCAAGTTACAGTGGTCAGAGGTATTCAAAGATGGACTGTGCCGTACACAGGTGACTACAAAATAGAAGCAATAGGAGCCGCAGGGGGGTACGATATAGGCAGTAACAGCCATCAGTACCGAGGAAGAGGGGCTAGTATGATAGGAACTTTTCACTTATCCAAGGGTGAAACAATTCAGATTCTTGTTGGTCAGGAAGGTGGAATTAACAGAAACGGTTATAGCTCTGGAGGCGGTGGAGGCACGTTTGTAGTGGGAGGAAACGGCACGCCTTTGGTAATAGCTGGAGGAGGAGGAGGCATAGTGGCCGCTACGTCAAGACACACAGAATGTGATGCCTCCTCGAGTACACCAGAGGGAGCTGGACACGGTGCAAAGACCGACAAAGGCAACCATTCAGGTGAGATTGAAATTCAGATTGACTTAATTCCCTTGTATCTTCAACTGACTTCAGCTCTTTTAATAGTTCTATCAGAAGTTAAAAGGTTAAAAAAGGTTTGTGGTTCTTAATAGGAGACGGTTTGTGAAGTAACCCTTGTAAACAACATACGAATGGGTGCATGAACTCGATCTTTTTAAATGTGTAAACTGTAGTGTTTTTATTTGGCTTTTATATGGATAATCAAAGTCAAGCTATTTAATGAAAACTAAGGGTTAAAATTTGAATGACCGAACAGGGTAAAATAGTGTATCCTTTAATTGGATCAGTAAAATAAAGACTGGTCTTCTTGCAAGGGATTTGAAACCATCAACATATGCATCTAGCTATTTCCTCCATTTTTTAGGGTTAATATATGTGTTATCTATGGAGTGAGTATGCATTTCATAACAACAAATAATCTGACAATTATTCAAATATGGGAAAATAAGTCATATATTATATACGTTTTACTTATTTTTAATAGGTGGCGGCGGTGGTGGCTTTTATTCCTATGGAATAAGTGGAACGCATTTCGGTGGTACGATTAAGCATGGTAGAGAAGGAGGCAAAGGCTTCC
The DNA here is from genome assembly GCA_024195265.1 of Dendrophyllia cribrosa. Lineage (NCBI taxonomy): Eukaryota > Metazoa > Cnidaria > Anthozoa > Scleractinia > Dendrophylliidae > Dendrophyllia > Dendrophyllia cribrosa. The sequence goes on from JAJLRJ010000004.1 coordinate 42,874,064, forward strand.
TTCAGGGAGGTGTGGGTGGAAGAGCCTTTTGTAACAATGTTGACGGAGGGTTTGGAGGTGGCGCTGGTGCTGAAGGAGCTGGTGGAGGTGCCGGAGGAGGCGGAGGCTACTCTGGAGGAAGTAGCGGACAGTGTAAACGTGACTCCGGTGGGGGAGGAGGAGGATCTTACAATACTGGAAACAATCAGCAGAATGAATGCTGTTACAATAAAGACGGACATGGTCAGGTCACCATAACATTAATCTAGATTACACACAACATAACACTAAAAACAGTAACGATTTAGAGACAACCTCCTCGCCCAGAATCAGTTCAGTGTTCAAAATGAATGCAAGAGAGGAGTCTTGCCCATAGCAGATCAATTAAACTTGAACTTTCCAAATTTGTTGGAGATATAATTATATTCATAATAGCCGGCGGTATCCTCGGAGAATTTTAAAGAAACATTTTAAGGTCACGTGACCTGCTATTTGCGGGGGTCTTGCCTCGCCACTATTTTGAATACCGAGAAGGTCCTGGGGACAAGTTAAGCGAAGAGTCTCTCAAGAATGAACGCTTTTTTAAAGCGAATTTGTCTTGAAAAATACAATTGTTATTGTTATAACTCAAGGCAAATCGTCGCTTTTTTATTTATATAGTTTTGAGCTACAGAATGAGATGGTGTTCAGCTGCAGAAGGAACAAACTTATCCTTCAATATAGTTTTCCTGCCTGCGTCAGAACTGCTGTTCGTTATTGACTTGTCGGGTGATAGGTTACTGATTATCGTTAGGTTATGTAAACAAATGCTAGTCTACAGATTGAATATAAACCATGTTTTACTTCTGTGTAATTGTTTGCAGTTGCTCAAGAGAGAAATTTTAGTCTTTTTATTATAATAATCGTTTGATCAAAAGTATTTTAAAGAGTCTAGATAATAGCAAGCAAGTAATAATTTTCAAAGCAATGACAACTGTTTTGATTTTAAAAAACATGTTTCGACAATCCTTTGTCATCTTCAGTTTGAAATTTTAAGTTTATATAAAGTTGAATTTATACTAAGTAAATAAAAATACTAATGAGAGAAAACACCTTTAACAAATAAATGAAAAAATGTGTGACAATGCGTGATTATAAAGAAAGTTTTAAATTAACATGATACATTCGTTGGTTCAAAGAAGGTTGTTCCCATTTGATATGCAGAGCTTCCTTTATCTTAAGCTGAAAATTGGTGGAAGCATGATCTAAGATATTGAAACAACTGGGTGAACAAAATATGCATAATATGCATGGGCATGGGCAGACCGCTCGGCTCTTTTTGGTCAAAGAAATAAAGTTGCAAATATTCCTGTTTTCCAACAATCTATTTAAATTTTAAGAAATTTAAGACGAGCTAGTGCTTGTTTGTCATAACGAGGAAAAAATAAATTAAAGTAGCGCGCTGTTTACCTGTTGCATGTCATTTATTTATCGGTATATGTATAAACTTTGGGGGGGGGGGGGGGGGGGGGGTAACTTTTATTTCGCAGAGACGCTTGCAAATATATGATTCTTATATTTATTGGTGTCAGTGCTATCGCGCTTGTTCCAGCATCAGAGGCGGTGGAAAATTCAAACTGTAATCATGAGAAAATGGATAGCGTACCATTGCGTTTCTAGCCATCACAATTCAAATATTCGCAGCAAATGCAAATTATATCACCTCTGACGTTCCCTTCTCGGTTGTTTAAACGCTGGCAAAATGTGATTGGCCGAAATTAATTGCCGCCTCGCTTAAGCTACCTGGATTGGTGGCTTAAATTTAATGATAATTCTATTGAAATTCGCCGACTCGCTTAACTTTAAGCGAATTGGACAAGCAACTGTTTTCACGAGAATTTCGACTGTCACTCGATCGCTCAGCGACTTGAAAAATCGCTCGTGAAAACACGGCCAATGAGATTAAAATTGACCAAATACTACTAAGAGGCTTCCCCGAAGACCGAGTTTTCTTGGGTCTTTCTGCGTGTACCGATACTCATTGTCTTCCATTGTTTGTGAGGTATTGTATTTTTGTTCTTGTTTTGTATTTGTACTCTCTCCTAAATTATATCAAATCCCACCCGGTCGTGCTACGAAGACAACCACACACTATCCTATTGTTTGTCGTGTGCTCGGCTGGTGGCCGCACGAATATATTGGAATTAATGCAACGTACTGGGTGAGCGTCCAAGAATTTAACAAGTAAATCCATCTGAAAAGCTTTACAATATGTAACGTCTCTGCACATAGCAAAAGGCGCTCTCTCATTTTCTAGTCTAAGGAGTGCGGGCGAGCCTCCACAGGATGAAAAAAACCCAAGTGTCTCGCAACACTAAGGAAAACCTAATGGGGAAAAACCCCGGCCCCATGGACCGCACTCCTTGCCTGCCGGGCTCGGCCCTTCATCAAATTCCCAGGTTGCTAGATACTGACAATAGAGAGTTCATATCGTCTTTCACATAGAAGTCCTTGGCGTTCTCGCTTGACCAACGACCATGCCTCTTGAATAATCTATCTGGCACACCCGCATTCGCTGCAGCTGTAGCTCCCCCTGATCTGAGGCGTCTCTAGCATAAAAACGGCAATTTTCTCTGAAATTTACCCGCTTGATACGGCACGCCCATTAATACGGTCAACGGACAGTTTTTTCCGTCCCGATTAAAACATTGTTATACAAAGTTAACCTCCTTAAAACGGACAATTTAACTAATTCTAAGCGATAAAAATGTTTTCAAATGCGTCTTACAGTAATTAGATGCCGTAATATAATTTACTGTATTATCCCATTAAAACAATAAAACACTTAAATCACGTCATCCATGTGAACCCGCTTTATACGGACACCCCGTTAATGCGGACAGTTTTCGTAGTCCCTGTGGTGTCCGTGTTAACGGAGTTCGACTGTATCGTATAGCTTTATCAATCGTTATCGGTTGATCGCCTATCTTTTGGGCAGGTTACCACTAGCGACGTAATCGGAAGCGGAGTCGGAAGCGTGCGGGATGGTTCCCACTTGCGACGGAAGCAGAAGCGGAGTCGGAATTAAAAGGAAACCTTCTGATCCTTCCGATTTCAATTCCGATTGCGACTCCGTATTTTTGATTTACACCAAAACGTAAGTCTCCTTACACTTTCGACTCCGACTACGCTTCCAATTACGTCGCTAGTGGGAACCAACCCTTATAAGATCAATATTCTGTAATTTTTCCAATTCTTGTTTTAAGTTTTCTTATTCCTTATTTTCATTGTTGCAATTGTTTTGACAATCCTTCCGTCGACTGGAAAAAAATTCTACGCATTCAAAAAGAATCACGGTTGTGTTTACATATATTGCACCGGTAAAGTTTGGATCTGTGCAGATACGTACAGATCGAATCTGTGCAAGTTTAGTTCAGCTTGTTCGCATTGGACCGGTACTCTTTCCCACGGTATCCGGACAAAAATAGCCGAACGGAAGCGTGTGTTTTATCCAATTCTGCTCGTCCGTTCAATACTCAATATAAAAATATAACGCCAAAAAAAATCCAGTGACCAGGGGTAACATTTTTAATAATTATATATATTGTTATTCATTTGAACATTGTAATAAGCTTGCAGCAAAATTAACGTCACAGACGACACCTGCGAATACAACCGCCTCTCATCGCTCCCGGCCGCGAGGCGGCTGAGTTCGCAGCCGAAGTCGACACGAACACGGAGTCGATTAAGATGTTTGCATTGCAGCGATGCAATTTGAGAACATTACAGATCCAAACTTGCACGTGCCCCAGAAAGGCCTTCAGTTTTACCGGTCCGGATAGGTAAGCAAAATGTGATGACATATGGCCGATACGTACAAATTTGTTACTGATCCAAACTACATTGAATTGGTACGACGTGATTATGGAATTTCGTGTTTTCATACCTACACAGTGCATACATACTTTATTATATGCTCCTCTCTACGTTTTTTTTTTAACATTACATGGTATCCTATAACCTATATAAAATATAATAAAAATGATGTAAATAAAAAAGCTATACATCTACTAACTACTAAGACCTAAAATCTATACCTAGCCTGTTTGCGGATTTGAAAAGTGCTGCATGATTTTTTTAATCATATTATCTTTTAATTTGTTCTTGAAAGCCTGGCAAAGTGAAGCTGCCTGTTTAAAGTTGATATATAACTCATTCCAAATCTTTACAGCTTTGCAATGATCTTTACCCTATAATGATCTTTACAGTTCGGACATGATCGTTGTCCAGTAACAGTTCTGAAATGAGGGATTTCCATCCTCTAACAGTTGCGCATACAGCGACTGTGCACTAATTCGTGCTTTTAACAAAATCTCACAGGTAAGGTGGCGCTAAATCACTCATGCGCTTATATAAAAAAATGGACATGACTGTTTCTCTATAAACTATCACGTCTCTGACTGATAACCAGTTAAGCTGGCACAAGGCATAAGTTTACATGGCCAGGGGCCGTATTCACGAAATCCACCTAAGATATATCTTAACATATAACTTAAGAGAAAATTTAGGAGCTTCCTAAGATATGTCCTAAGTGCTATGATTCACGAACGATATCTTATGACCATCCTAAGGTAAGCGTAACTTAGCAGTCTCCTAAGTTTAATGGTCGCGGGCAGTTATCGATTGGTAAAAGTACTGTAAACCAATTTGAGACAGTTTATATGGCGCGATTTTATGAATAATAAGTTATGTAAATTGTTGTTGTAATCATAATGACGATACAATAATCTTTATTTCATCTCGAATTTAAGATAGCAAAACCGTGATAATATCTTCGTTCATGGTGAGTAGCGAAAGCAACAAACAAATCCATCATCATTTTAATAGGATCTTAACTTCGATATTTCTTGTACAAGGGCTTATTTTCATGAAAAACGGAAATATAACTCTGCAAAGAGAAAGAAATGTGGAACCCGTTAATGACACGAAGGCCTATATA
>JAJLRJ010000004.1:42884020-42987567 GCA_024195265.1 Dendrophyllia cribrosa
TCTAGAGGAGTTGGTTCACGAAAAAAGAGATACACCAAAGAAACGTTGTCGGGTGAAAAGCATAAACCAAGAACGACGCGACCCAAACTGTTTACTGTACAGTTGGAAAAATTAATCTTCGTCTGTGACAGAATATACATTATATTAACGCAGGATGCATAAATCATGCTCTAAAGTGTCTCAAACAAAGAAAACATCTTGTTGTATTACTAAGCTTGCCAATGCTGGCTACCCAGAATCCCATTCGGTCTCATTGTTCAAGATTTATGCTTTTCAGCACAGGTCAACGTTTCTTCAATTACGTGTATGTCCAGAAATGCACGCAACAACGAAAATGGTGAATTTGACAAAAGTTTGCCATTGGTCTTGACGAAAGGTCTTCAGTAAGCCAATTTGGCGAAAGTGACGGATTTGACGACATTTCGCCAGTAAGAGTTAGATTTGAGTCAGCGAGGTGAAGAGGGAGGTAGCACGAAAGCGGCGAATTTGACGAAAGTGGTGGATTTAACGAAAGTGACTATTTTACGACATTTCGCCAGTAATAGTTAGATTAGAGTCAGCGAGGTGAAGAGGGGGATAGCATGAAAGCGGCGAAGACCTTTCGTCAAAACCAATGGTGAAATTTTGTCAAATTTACCATTTTCATTGTTGCGTGCATTTCTGGACCTAAGTGACAGAGAGAAAATACCATTTTCTCTTAGTTGGTGTTATAAACTAACAGGCTTACTATAATAATAATAATAATAATAATAATAATATAAAACACAATTTATAAGTTTACAATAAATTCGTTTACAAAGCCTTTAAAATGTATGTATACCTACATGTATATGAAAAATATATCAATAAAAGACTAAAAAAAAAGATAGTACAAAGTTAATGTAAAGTATAATTACATTTTCAGATAATAATAATACTGAATAATAATAATAATAATAATAATAATAAAATTTAATGGCACGTGACATGATGTAGATGTACAATAGGTGGAAATATACTTAAATGGGTTTTACCTGGAGGTTTTTGGAAATGTAACGTGGTTGCGGTAGTAACAGATCCCAGCTTGTTGGTTGCTTTACACTGATAGCTACCGGTGTCTTGAAGACTGAATCGTGAAATTTTAAGAGTTCCATTGACAACTGTCGATCGTCCTTGCGGTAATGAAGAGAATGCTTTGGACCAACGAATTACTGGCGGTGGAAAGCCGAAGGCTCTACAATGAACAGTTGCAGTGGATCCTTCTCTTGCAACTGTAACTCTGTTTGGAACTTGAGTAAAATTTGGAGAAACTAAGTAAAAGCAAAAACAAAATAACATCAATAAACACGCTGTACAAAGCCTAAACAGCCCTATGCAAAGAAGCAATACAATGACTTGTATAAGTCTTGTATATAAACCCTGGGATTATACAACTTTGTACAGGCTAGGAAAAAAACACTTTCAGAAACTTAAATTTTACAGAAGGTGATTGTCGTATAATAAACAACACATGGGGGGGAATCAGTGAAAAGTTATACCCAGCCGTATTACACAACTGAACAATTAATAGCTAGAGGAAAATAGGATCGCATGACATAAAATATCCGTCAAATTTCTGTTTCCAGGAATAGTTAACTTTGTCATCGTGAGAACAATGTGACAACGGAAATGACAACATTCTTCCGAGTCCTAAGCCGGCGTAACATTTGCTATATCGCTCCGTATTCAAGAAATGGTGCATGATAGTCGATGATTTTTTTGATGATAGTTAATGATAGTTTCAACTCGCGCTTTCATTTAAAAATGAACTATCATCAACTATCACGGTCTATCATTCACTTTGAACATGTGGAAAATGTTTATGGTTGTTGATGGTAGAGTTTTGGTCAGCTATTGCGGGGCTATTGTCACCTAAAGTAGCGAGCTCAGCTGTAGCTTTATCAAAAAGGCCGCAAAAAGGCAGCAGTCTCTGTCGAGGCCTAAAAACAAACATCATTTCAGCCAACAAGTTATTGTTTTCGTCGTGCAATAGTAGCTGGAAGTCAAGCGAGAAGTCACAGGGCGACTTTGCCCACGCAAACCTTATGCACTGACGGCTCAGCGAAATTAACAAGAAAAGTTTATGGCCCATCGATCGAGTGAGTGAATATTGCCCCAACTGTTATAACTTGTTCAACGCATTTCGTATTGACGAGTTGAAAGGCGATGAGTAGCTTTATAGTCTATCTGAAAAAAGCAGAAACTGCTTGAAGTCATGGACTCCTATATGAATGATCATGACATAACTTAAAAAGTAACTAAAGGACCCTAGAGGCTCACTGCTTATTTACAAATTATTCGAAAGAGTATAACCTTCTACAGATAAAAGTTGCAACAAATTATTTAATTTCTTGAACTGAAGTGCGTAGTTGACGGGAGGGATGCTATAGCCTACGGTCTTCTGGCGGCACTCTACTAGCAAGACCATCACGCCGGACTAGAGTGACGCTTGGGGACCGATCTTTCTTTGTGGCAGCGCCGATGCTCTGGAATGCGCTGCCACGTGACATTAGAGATATTAACATAATACCAAATTTTAAGCAGAAACTGAAAACGCATCATTTTAATCAGGCTTATTTTTAATATTAGTGCTATTTTTACTAAATTAATCTAATTTTATAATATATTTTTATCGTAATCATTTTATCAAATTGACAGTGACAGTTTTTAGTTTTAATTTTCTCATATATTGGGCGCATTAGATTATTCTTATAGTAATGCGCCATATAAGTTACTAAATTATTATTATTATTATTATTATTATTATTAATTCAGAGATCCATATTTTGGCAATGCTTGCGAACCGAACGAGTCCATTCACATTCTCTTAGATTTCATTTGCAGTTTCATGGTTGTTATAAAACAATATTTGCGATCATGGATGCAAAATTGGGTTGACTGGCTGTAAACCAATTAGCCATGCTACAAATGCCTCTAAACGCTAGAAATAGCATTTTTGAAGATCTAAATTTCAAAATGTAGGGGCATGCTCCCCCGTGTCACCACTGGATGCTTCCTCCTTAGGCGGCCGTAAATTCCAACCCCTCTTCCAGTAAAATACTGGATATGCTCCAAGTTTCTAAATACACCAATATATAAACTACACAGAATGACTTTAACATTCACTTTGATAACACTCTAGCGGATTAAAGTGTCATGTTGAAATATAATTTGTCGCAATATCTTTAAATATATTTTAATTATTGATAGTGTACTTTGGCTAAAATGGTTTAAATCCGTTTCTCGGGAACGATTTTCAGAAACTCATATTGGCTTTCCAAGATTTGACACGTATATAAAAATAGTGAACAGTTATATGAAGGTGTGCTTGATATTTTAAACTTAATTTTAAAATCTCACCTTCAACTAACAGCTCAACAACTTTCTTATCTTGTTCCAGCACATTTGTTGCTGTGCAAACATACTTCCCCGAGTCACTGTAAGTGGCAGTCTTAATCTCCAGCTTATTACCATTCGTGTTCAACGACTCTGAGACATTTAGTTTGCTCCAGGATATTTTAGGCTTTGGATTACCATCAGCTGAGCAGTAAAATATGGCGTTTTGATTCTCAGTCACTGTCAGTGAAGCAGGAGATACAATAATTTTCGGTGCAGATATGGACTCTCCTGGCTCTCCTTTAGGTCCCGGATGTCCCGGACTTCCCGGATTCCCTAACATGAAAAAGAAAAGTGGCAATGACTGTCGCTAAAGAAGAGGGAAAGGCTCACAATCAATAATTGTACTAAACGGTGAAATTTGAACTAACATTCCTCGCCAAACGCTTGAGCTTTGACTAGCATGGATTTTACCAATGGACGATGTAATATTTGATTAGAAACGGCGACAATTTACCGAAAATAGACTAGAAAGCAGCTATTTTGCAAGATAAACCGGCTGAATTTCTTCTTGAAGCAAAATAATTTATTTTCCCGTGCGCAAGACGCGGGTGGCGTGACTAATGACGTCATTAATGGTTTGTACTTTTAAAAACAATAGCTCTCGGCCAATGAGCGCGCGGGAAATTTTACAGTTATGGTAAAATTCATACATCAGCTATACTCGACTAAAGCAGGAGAAAAGGATTCCTCGCTTCGGTATTTTCCTTTTTGCCAGTATGACCGGAAGTCTCATGAAAACATCAATAGCAAATCATAGCTGCAGAAATATTTACATTATATTAAGTAATGATCCGCATAAGAAGGAAAATGCTAACGGCAATGCACGATGGAATGTCAACTTTTTTCATTGTTACAACTAGTGATCTCATTGGCCTAGACTCAAAGACCGCTAAAAAGTTAGGTCATTTTGTTTTATTTTTTAAAGGCTTCATGTAATTTAAGACCCAATCGCGCATAGAGAGATGAAGAAATGAAGACCTAATAATACGGTTTTATATTATACCTGAATGCCATTTTTTCGCCACTTAGCATGGCTTTAATGGAAATATCTCATTCACGTTTCAAGCAATCCGAAAACCCTTTGCTCATTTCATGAATCTATGTTGTGGGATGTTTTGTAAATTTTTGGGTGATTTTTGGGTATTTTTGGAAGGAAATAGTTTTTCTCAAAGGATTTGCAAAATTTAGAGAAATAAGAAATATTGAAGATGTAGTGAAGTTTTAAAATTAGAATTTGTAGTTAATAATTAATAGACGGATACCAAGTTAGTCCACTAGCAACCTGGAGTGCTCTTGCGTGGGTATCAACTGTCTGTTGGTGTTCCAAAAATCATTTTATTCTTTCTCCTATCCCTTCTTAAAACCTCTTAAAGTTTCATTACAATTCAGGTAACCCCCCCCCCCACCCCCTCCTTAAGACATAATTAATATTTAGGCGAGGTTGTTATATTCATTAAGACAGACAAATATCTTCATACTTACCCCTCTCTCCCTTGACTCCTTGTGCTCCGGGATCTCCCATCATTCCTTGTTTACCAGGTGCACCTGGCGGCCCCATAATACCTTGCTTTCCCTTTCTACCCTTCGATCCTTTTGACCCTTGCTTACCGCGAGGTCCTGGGACTCCTTTCGGTCCGGGGGGACCTGGTACACATACTTTGCTTGGAGGGAGGCAGAATGACTTGGTAATCACGGAGTTGACGTATCTCTTGATTCCATCACGAAAAAAGTCTGTACCTTCAGAATCGTTGCTGTTTTCTTTAAAGCTGCGACGGACAATCTTAGTTTTGTCCACCAGACCTATGAGGGGAAAATTGAACGCTACATAGCCATGCTGAACCAGATCATCATTCCCAAACCTGACATGTCATATCGTGTTTCATTATTATAGCCAGGAGCTTACCTTAATTTATTGTCATGACAATAAATAGGGACACTGTCACCTATTTTAAGTATCACTTTTACAAGCCAAAAAAGATATTGTTTCAACGGAAACCTTAAAATAATGGTCCAGTTTTGTTAACAAATACTCTACCAGTGCACAGGAACTAGTATTTGTTATCTTTGGCTGCGGATGGCCACTACGGATGGAAATGGATTGCAACTTGAAAAAAATGGCCAATGTCTTCAAGTTCCTCCCAAGAGTCGTGGAAAAATCGCAGAAAACTTATTATGGTTTGTTCTTCCTTGAAGAAATCACTTGATATTATCTTCTTGGTGTTCTAAAAGCAATTTTATGTTTGAGCAAAGGTACTTTGTCAACAATTTAGTGTATTTTGACCAAAACACAGCAAAATCTTCGTGACAATCCCCTTTAAGCTTGCTTTATTGTCATGAAATATGGAGAAAATATCTCCAAAAGTCATGAAAACAAAGAAATATTAACTAACGGCTAAAAAAGTCAAAATTCAACACGAATATTAATTTTGATTTCTTGACCGCCTGTCATGAAATCAATTTTTCTATCCTTGTAATCCTGCAATTAGCTCCAAACTACTGCTTCTGATTTGCTCTATAAAATCGTTTTATCCAATTAAGTCGTATGTTTGGTTGCATTTAGCGATATACGACATAAAAATATCGAGGAAGCGAAATCAGTTGTTATTTCGCCGGGACAGTGTGAAATAACATCATGATATTTGGGCAGGGTAGTAGGCCGGGCAAGTACATCACCGAAAGGTGATGTTTTAGTACTAGGGTCCTGCTGAAATGTGAACTTAAATTACAAATAAAGTAAAAGGGTTGAAAGTAAATCTCTCGCGTGCGGCCTTCTAACGTCGTTACGTTCTTGTGCCTGGTGTACAGGATAGTTATCATGAATCTAGGGGATATATATACAGCACAAAATTCTCCCAACTAGTAAGATGTACAAAACAGTACATAAAATAAAAAATACTGTTGTATGTATTGGCTTGTTTCAGTTCTGATATTGTGGTGATTAATTGATATGTCAACACAAAATTATCTGCCAAGTCTGGCTGGCGTTGGCTTTTGAACTGACATTAGGTTCAGCTGAGCTATTGATGAAACAAAATACAAAGTTACAGAACGTTGGCATGTCTCCATCTTGATAAACACTCAAATGACTAAAATTAGACACGACACGACACGACACGACACGACACGACACGTACACTAACACACATAAAGCAAGTGCCTCTAATACACTTTTGTTCTGACAGTGTATCGTACTTCAAACACAAGGCCGATTTGTGTGTTAATCTTAACTCAAATTGCAAATCATCGGTATTGCTAATCTCTCAAAAATGATCTTGCGTCTGTAACAGTAGAGTATCAAGAGAAAACGTAAACAAAAGAAGATCAACTGTTCCGGCATTTTGTAACTGATCCCGGGTGGTGACGGGGGTGCTCGTCGTATCCGTTTAGGGGTCAAAATCTGTAGATTGGTACCGAGGGTACTAAAATCCAAAATGACCACCGTACCGTTAGAATTATCGCGGTGCCTTTTATGATATTAAGCAGAAAAAAAATATGACGGAATATGACATGTGTTTGATGAGAAATCGAACACAAACCGCGGTGATAAACATATTAAACTTATTCATTTTTTATAAAACTTGACGATTCGTATGCTATACTACAGACATTTTCAAAAGTGACCGTTACAGTGTTGAAAACTATACTTATATAGTAGTGAAAAGGGACTGGGACTGAGATTAAGTACAAAACTTAACAGTTGATCTATAAAAAGAAACAGCTAATTAATAAAGCATCAGCTTCTCGCTACTGACGTTTGTATTAAAAGCTGGCTTCAGTTCTTGTATAAGCAATGTTTCTTTGATTTTACAGTAGAAATTAGTTTTGCCCGACGCTAAGATATCAAAATGATCCCACTTGATGTTGTGTTAGAATTGGTACCTTTTAGGGATTAAATTTATTTTAGCCACGCCCATCAAAACGAGATTCTGGCCTAGTATCGATATCTTTTAGGATGTTTTCCGAAATTTTCCCACGAGCACCCCCGTCATTTTTATATGCGAGTCTCTCCCCCCCCCCCCCACCCCCCTCCCGACCGAGTAACTGATACCAAGGGCATCTGCATTTAAAGATATTATTCTTTGCAGTGAACATTGAAGACAAACACTTCTTCCTTTAATATATATAGTTTGATGCAAAGTTCAATTGCAGCAACACCCGGCTTATTTACCACACTCTTCCAAATGTGATACTCGTCCATTTTCAAAGTTTGCGGTATTTAAGTCATAAAAAGGGATTCTCAATAAACCCAACTGTAATTGCTTTTTATAAAGTTCGGGGAATTTATTATTTCATTCTGTGTCGTAAGCTAAGCTAAGGGCAATAAGTCGAAGCGATTGGTATTTGAAACCAAAAAAAGAATTAAAAGATCAACTCAAGGTGAGCGAAAGGTATATTACTTGCCCGGTTTTGTAGCCATTATTTGGGCTTATGTGGGGCTAGAAATGTATTGGTCCTTAACTAAATATTGAACTGTGGTAAAAACAACAACTTCATGATACTGTGTTTCCTTCTTCGCTAGCTACCTACCACCATTGGCAACATTCGATTCCTTGTTTGCACTGGCCTGCGGCTTAGCTGCTTCTTTGAGAGAATCCTTCATATGCTGTATTTCCTGCGAAAACTTTGAATCAACCATTTTCATCTTGGTCATATCACGAACCACGATCTCAATTCTCACGAACAATGCAATGGTTAACAAAATCGAAACGACAGATAAAACTGAAGAACCCCTGTGAAGATATTTGCAACTTTGTTGCTTTGGTGATATTTTCGGATCCTTTTCGTAGTTATTCATCTTTCACCAATCTTAATTCAGCCTTAAACTTCAAATTGTGAGAAAAATACAGGACAGTAGAACGCTGTTCGTTTGAGGGTATCAATTAGTTCTCACTGTGTCAGGACTACTGCATGCAACCGCTAGAGAGGAAGTTGAAACTCGATCGCAAGTTTCAGTTCTGTGATTAATTGATTGATTGGCGTGTAAACACAAAATTATTTGCAAAGAAAATATATACAGAACATACAGAATGGTCAGGTCACCATAACATTAAAATCTTGCCTAGTTACACACAACAGCAACTGTTTAGGTGGATATAAACTTTTGTGCTTTTCTTTTGTAGCTCATATATTTGATTGTGCGCATCTGATCATATATACAAGTATTTTGCGCAAAATAAATTATTAAATTATTATAATTAGAAATTATATTTATTGCGAATTGGCAAAAGAAATTTGATAAAACAAACGAAAAAAAAATTATTTTTTCCCCGACTGAAGTGTCCCAAATCGACCAGGAGCCTTCTCCGCATTCAAAATGGCTGCCGGGATACTGCCGAGTGAAAAACGAAGGTCTCCCAGGGGTTTGGGGGAACAAGAGAACATGGATCCCCCTGGGAGACCCTCAAAAACGCCTGGACAAAGCTGACAAAATACTACAAAAACCGGTGCCTTTGCAGTTGTCCGTTGGCTCTTGCCATTCAGTGTTTATTAAAAATCGTGAAGCAGTTTGTTCCGTGAAACACGATGAAAACATGGTAATTGAACAGTTGGCCCTCGTCATGTCAAACATGCTTGGACAGGCAGCTTTAGACAAATTTGAACACTTTGGATTAATATCACTGTGTTCTACTTGACCCCCCCCCCCCCCCCCACCTCCATTATTTATTTAGCCCTTTTTGGAGGAAACTGCACCCCCCCCCCCCCCCCCCCCTAGTTAAAGTTAATGCCAGACGAACTCTTCACTTACACCTTAAACTATAGTGATTTGAACCAGCGCGGAGAACTTCGAGCTTCGAGCTTGTCTAAAAATCACAAAGCAAGTATCCTATGTGAAAATATGGCTGATTCGCTTAATAAGAATTTTCTTTGCTGTCAGTTTCATGTGTTACCAAACAATCACGTCTGTTTTGTATGCTGCCGGCAAGCACTTAAAACGAGTTAAATATTCTGTGCATGTAGTATATGAAGACCAAACTGAAAACCACAACAGATTGCATTGACCCAACATATTACATTACGTCATACAGCGGAAGACGCATACCTAGCAAAAGAGTCCTGGGTACAAGCGCAACTGGGTGTTATTGTAACTTCCGCTCTTTCGAGTAATTGTTGTTAATTATTGCTGTTATTTCCTGCCAATTCATTAGTAGCTATGGCTCAAAGTAGAAACTTTTTCGACGATGTTAGAAAAGAAATTGGAATGTTCTGTTTGTCAGGAACCGTTCAGCCAAGTCAACGAACCGAAAATACTAAAATGCCTCCACACTTTCTGCAAGACCTGTCTCGAAGCTTGGCTACGGCAGCAGCGTGAAGGAGAATTAAGTTGTCCGACATGCCGTCAAATCACCGAGTGTCCAAACAACAACATACAAAGCCTGCCATCCAACTTGTTTTACAAGCAGATGATAGAAATTGTAGTGGCTTACGATGGGCAAGGGCAGGAAGATTCATCGCATTGTGGGAACTGCGATGAAAAGAAATTACTGAAATTTTATTGTTCCGATTGTAACAACTTCTTGTGTGAGGACTGTGCTGGGGCCCACAAAAAAATGAAAGTTCTCAGTAGCCATCATGTTAAAGAAATAGAAAACTTTGTGTCAAGCGATATACAGGGTTACGCTCGCAAGACAAATGTTTGCAAGAACCACAAAGATAAATTGAGGTTTTACTGTCACAAATGCAACAATTGCATTTGTCGTGACTGCGCCATGTTGCCGGAACATCGAGACCACGATTTCATCTCCTTCGACCAAGCTCTTGAAAAGAAGAAATCAGAAATTGGAAAGAAAATGCAAGAGGTTGAAGAAAACTGCTCTCGTCTAAGAAATCGCAAAACATCTCTAGAGAAGCAAAGGGAAAGAATGAACAACAGCATCGATCAAGCGGCTAATGAAGTCCATCGAGGCGCTGAGCTCTGCATAAATTTAATTCGACAACATGAAGCCACCATGACCGAAGAGTTACTCAAACAGAAAGCAAGTTTGCAAGATTCATTCTCAGCTAAATTGACTGCCTTAGATAAGAAACTGGTAGAAATAGACAGCAGCTTGGAATTCGGCAAAGATGTCATCGAACGAAATAATTTACCGGAGATTATAAACGTCGAAGAAATACTAGAAGGAAGATTTAAGGAACTGTCATCTTTGCCTGATGAATTTCGGGTCAAACTAAATTGCTCCGAGGTCAAGTATGTGCCAAGTGATAGGACGGTTTTAACTGAAAACGCTCTGGGAAAGTTTGATTACACCAACACGGAGCCTTCCTTGTCAATTGCGCAAGATAAGGGTCTGACAGAGGGTCGTCTGGGCAAAGATTCAACCTTTACGATAATTACAAAGGACTCGCAGGGACAAACAACTTACAGTCAAGTTGATGAAGTGAATGTTGACATCCAGTCATTGCAGATCGGAAGGATCACGAAACCCAGCATAACAGACACCAAAGATGGCTGCTATAAAGTAACGTACAAACCGGAAACAGCAGGAGAATTCAGCCTGTCCATAACAGTAGCGGGCGAAGCTATCATGGGCAGTCCGTTCCAGTTAAGAGTGGAAGAGCGTAAACCAGGTATTCACGAGCATAAATTAAACCGGAACGGTCGCCATTTTGATTGCACCATGCATGCACACGTGTTCGCTCGCTTTTGGACCTTTGAGATGCGCTTGTATTTAATAAATGTTTCCTAAAAACTGAAAACATATCGCACTCAGCATTAGTATGATCCACCTTTTGGGAGGATTATCCTCCTCTCATGTAAACAGTCCTTTAAGACAATCCGCCAAAAGACTTTCTTAACAGAAAAACCTACACGACGTTAAAGTTCATAATTTTCTTTTTCAACTCAAAAGTGCTCTAAAGTACTTCTAGTCAGAGTATCTTGCCAGCCCCTGTACTGAGGCTGGTTTGCGAAGTCACTTTTTTAAAGCAGATTTTCGCACGATTCAATAGGTGTTCAGATCAGCGGGCAGCGAAAGATGGGCGGTGCCCTCCCCAGTCTCCCCTCGTTTTCTCCGCTTTTTCGCGCACCAGTTTTAAGCTGCTCCCAGGCCTCACAATCGTAATGCCTGGAACAGAACTAACGAATCAACAACCTGTCAACAGCGAGGGAGATGACTAGGTCTACGGATCTGCGGATTTTGCAAATAATTTAGCCTGGATTTCGGATTCAGGAAAAGATTTTTAAACGGATATATTTTCTTAAAAAGAAATCACACACAAGGCATTTGCAAGAATTCAAGTTAGAACATTCTTATTAAGTTTTTTAACTAAAGATTCGGATTTGGGCAGAAATAATTTAGGATCAACGGATTCCGCTATCAAAATGTAACTGAACAGCGGATTTGCACACCCCTATTAACACCCCTTCCTAATAACCGCAAACATGTTGGAAATTATGTCTCTTCGTAAGATGCAACTTTCTATTCAACAACTACATTTCACCTGTCATCTAATTTTGTCCTACGGATCGTACTTTCAATTTTTCGAATGGTATCAGGTCGACAATATTGTCAAACATCCAACTTAAAAGCGAGATTTTGGGCGCCACTTTAAAAGAACAGAAAATTTCATGATCCTGGCGGACACACGCGCGTGTCACACACGATGGCGCAATTTGTGCTAAAAATAGCACATGGTTCTTCACGTGGGGACAGGTAGCTCTAAAGAAATGCCAAAGAGTTTCGGTCTGCGATTATGTTTATTTATAATTTACGAAAATCGAAAGCCGTTTAAATTTGTTGGGGGAATTTTTTTGTATATCGTTTGCAATTTCTAGAAATGTTTTAGTAGGGATCTTCGTGATTCAGGGGACTTGAAACCATTGATCATCTATTTCCTCCATTCTTAGGGTTAATATGTGTTGAAATATGTGTTAATATGTGTTAATATGTATGTTAATATGTGTTATTCCTCCATTCTTAGGGTTAATATGTGTTATCAGCAAATAAACTGACAATCATTTAAATATAGGAAAATGAGTAATATACTATATATATTTTTACTTATTTTTTTAACAGGTGGTGGCGGTGGTGGTTTTTACTCCAATGGAATAAGTGGAAAGAAGTTTTGTGGTACAATTGCGAATGGTGGAGAAGGAGGCAAAGGATTTCTTCAGGGAGGTGTGGGCGGAAGAGCCGTCAACAATGCTGACGGAGGGTTTGGAGGTGGTGCCGGTGCTGGCGTTGGTGTTTTTGCATCTGGTGGAGGTGGTGGAGGCGGAGGCTACTCTGGAGGAAATAGCGGACAGAATAAACGTGACTCCGGTGGGGGAGGGGGAGGATCTTACAATACTGGACAAAATCAGCAGAATGAATGCAGTTACAATACAGATGGACATGGTCAGGTCACCATAACATTGGTCTAGATTACACACAACATAACACTAAAAACATTAACTATTTGGAGACAACCTATTGGGGATATTGGTTCGTTATATCGAAAACCTCCTTATAACGAATTTGCGGAAAAACAACCAAAATGTTCGTTATATCGAGTTATAGTTAATAATTGTTTTGTAACGGTGTTACGTATTTCCGCACTGTAAATATAACTACGACACTGGAAAACTGTACAGGTTAAACTTTTGCCCTATAGCACACACTGTAGGTCTGTTCCAAATTTATGTTTTGTCGCGCGTTGACATTTATTTGTTATATCGGGGTAGATTTTACGTTTGGGCTGCCGGATTGTGTTCGTTATAACGACTATTTCGTTATATCGAGGTTCTGTTGCAATTTTTCCGGGCTGAAGAATATCGTTCGTTATACCGAGGACTTCGTTATATAGAAATAAAAATTCCTGTAGAAGACATTTAAAAGAAAAAAATCGTGCACAAGAAAGCACGTGTAAAAAAGAGACTTATTTTGGTAAAAAACATTCTTGCAAATAGTGATGCTAAACAAAAATTCATGCTCAGAAGAAATTGCCCAACCCCCCCTCCCCACAAAATTTAAATGGTCCGACCCTAACCACTTTTGTCCGAGCACCGTTCCAGGCTTAATTTTTCTGACCAACATTAGTAAGCAAAATTTAAATCGAATATCATATTTAGAGAAACTTCGATGCTTATTCAGTTATAATAAATAAAACAACACAAGCTATTTTTAAAATTGCCGCCTAAAATTATCTTAAAGAATGCAACAAGTTTACATATAAATTTACATATCAATTTTAAAAAGACCCAATAAGCCTGTCTGACCTTTGTCGTTTAAGAGAAGTGATATAGTTTCTTTCCAAAAAAAATGTCCCGTATTATAACAGTCACTCTGTCTCCAGTTACCAGAATAAGCAACAAAAAATGGCATACCAAAAAAATGCCGCTTGAAAGGAGACATTTGCTCCGAGCGTGCGCGTTATTAAAATGAACTATTGCCCATGCTCAGTTGAGCTCGAACGGCCTGGGCGCTAGTCCACGCAAGTCACCAATAGAAGCCAAAATGGGCTCAGTCGAAGCACATTGCACTGAAAAAGTGGCAAAATGACGTTTTTTTTTCGCTCCAACTAAATCATATTTCCCACCAAAATGTTCACTAGATCCCAGTCTCTTCAAAACTGTGTGTGGATGTTGACATTACGCCTATTAAAATGAGTTATACCGCTAAAAGGATCTAAAAGCGGTGACCGCGCGGTTGAACTCCATCAAAGCCTTTACGTGGCAGTGGTCACTTCAAGGTCAAAATGACGGGACTTTCTTTTTAAGTTATGAAAATATTTTAACTTTTCCAGATAGAATCATAATCAAATTACTGGAATCCGAGTGTGGATTTCCCAAAAGTAATTCATAAATGGGCGAAATTATGATTCTCCCTTCAAAACATGGCGTTTTCGCTGTGATTTTAAGGGTCAAATTGGGGGTCTGGGGACGAGTTAAAAAATTAGCGGCAAATGTCATCCAATTTTTTGCCATGATACTTAAAAGGGGGAATCTTTAAAATGCAGAAGCAACACTATCTCACAAGTAATGCAAACCGCAGACTTGCGCTTATATTAGACATTAAAAGGCCGTTGACACGGCAGAAAAATCGGGTACGGACTCGTCAAAAAGGTGGTACGGACCGCATAAGTTTAGCCGTTTACACGGATAATGCACATGTTCTACTTAAGGTGGGACAAAAAAAGGCCAAAGAACCAAGTTTAGAAGTTTGCGTTTATGCTACACTTTTGGGGGACCGCCGGACCAATTTCTAGTCCCCAGAGCCACGCGGATTTTTAATGCGCATGCGATCAGCGACGGTTATTATGCAAGCTGACGAAACAAATGAAGAAACTGGTCCGGACACGAGTCCGTACCAATTCCAAAAGACGTGGTACGCATACACGTAGTTTACACGGGCGAAAATATGAGGTCCGTACTCCTTTCTTGACGGGTCCGTACCCATTTTTTTCTGTCCTGTAAACGGCCTTTAAATCACAGACTCAGACATTTTGATGCTGTTCTACTTGACCCCCCACCCCCCACATCATTATTTATTTAGCTCTATTTGGAGGAAACTGCACCCCCTCCCCCTAGTTAAAGTTAATGTCAGACGAACTGTTCACTTACACCTTAAACTATAGTGATTTGAAGCGGGCTGATTTGAACCAGTGCGGAGAGCTTCGAGCTTGTCTAAAAATCACAAAGCAAGTATCCTATGTGAAAATATGGTTGATTCACTTGTTAAGAATATTCCTTGCAGTCAGTTTCATGTGTTACCAAACAATCACGCCTGTTTTGTATGCTGCCGGCAAGCACCGAAAGCGAGTTACGGTAAATATTCTGTGCATGACCCCCTAGAATACACTACTTTGTTCGAAGACCAACCTGAAAGCGGAGTCTCTTTACGTTACCACAACAGATCGCATGATATGATATGATTGACCTAACACATTACATTACGTCATACAGCCGGTAGACGCATTCCTAGCAGAGGAGTCCTGGGTACAAGCGCAACTTGGTGTTACTATATATAACTTCCGCCCTTTCGAGTTTATATTGTTGTGAATTATTTCTGTTCTTTCCTGCCAATTCATTAGAAGCTATGGCTCAAAGTAGAAACTTTTTCGACGACGTTAGAAAGGAATTAGAATGTTCTGTTTGTCAGGAACAGTTCAGCCAAGTCAACGAACCGAAAATACTAAAATGCCTCCACACTTTCTGCAAGATCTGTCTCGAAGCTTGGCTACGGAAGCAGCGTGAAGGAGAATTAAGTTGTCCGACATGCCGTAAAATCACTGAGTGTACTAACAACAACATTCAAAGCCTGCCATCCAACTTGTTTTACAAGCAGATGGTGGAAATTGTAGTGGCTTACGATGGGCAAGGGCAGGAAGATTCATCGCATTGTGGGAACTGCGATGAAAAGAAATCACTGAAGTTTTATTGTTCTGATTGTAACAGCTTCTTGTGTGAAGACTGTGCTGGGGCCCACAAAAAAATGAAAGTTCTCAGTAGCCATCATGTTAAAGAAATAGGAAACTTTGTGTTAAGCGATATACAGGGTTACGCTCGCAAGACAAATGTTTGCAAGAAACACAAAGATGAATTGAGGTTTTACTGTCACAAATGCAACAATTGCATTTGTCGTGACTGCGCCATGTTGCCGGAACATCGAGACCACGATTTCATCTCCTTCGACCAAGCTCTTGAAAAGAAGAAATCAGAAATTGGAAAGAAAATGCAAGAGGTTGAAGAAAACTGCTCTCGTCTAAGAAATCGCAAAACATCTCTAGAGAAGCAAAGAGAAAGAATGAACAACAGCATCGATCAAGCGGCTAATGAAGTCCAACGAGGCGCTGAGCTCTGCATAAATTTAATTCGACAACATGAAGCCACCATGACCGAAGAGTTACTCAAGCAGAAAGCAAGTTTGCAAGATTCATTTTCAGCTCAAATGACTGCCTTAGATAAGAAACTGGTGGAAATAGACAGCAGCTTGGAATTCGGCAAAGATGTCATCGAACGAAATAATTTACCGGAGATTATAAACGTCGAAGAAATACTAGAAGGAAGATTTAAGGAACTGTCATCTTTGCCTGATGAATTTCGCGTCCAACTAAATTTCTCCGAGGTCAAGTATGTGCCAAGTGATAGGACGGCCTTAACTGAAAACGCTCTGGGAAAGTTTTGTTACACCAACACGGAGCCTTCCTTGTCAATTGCGCAAGATAAGGGTCTGACAGAGGGTCGTCTGGGCGAAGATTCAACCTTTACGATAATTACAAAGGACTCGCAGGGACAGACAACTTACAGTGAAACTGATGAAGTGAATGTTGAAATCCAGTCATTGCAGACCGGAAGGATCACGAAACCCAACATAACAGACACCAAAGATGGCTGCTATAAAGTGACGTACAAACCGGAAACAGCAGGAGAACTAAGCGTGTCCATAACAGTAGCAGGCGACGCTATCATGGGCAGTCCGTTCCATTTAAGAGTGAAAGAACCAGGTACTAAGAATAAATTAGAAACGGTCGCCATTTTGATTGTATCATACGTGTTCCTCTCGCTTTAGGAGCTTTTGAAATGCCCTTGTATTTAATATTTAATATATGTTACCTAAAAACAGAAATCATATCGCACTCAGCACTAGGATCATCCTCCCTTCATGTAAACCGGCCCATTACAGAATCTGCATGCGCAGAAGACTTTCTTGACAGAAAAACTTCACGACATTAAAGTTCATATTTTTTCTTTCAATTCAAAAATGCTCGAAAGTAATTCTAGTCAGAGTGTCTTGCCAGTTCCTGAACTGAGGCTGGTTTGCGAGGTCACTTTTTAAAATCAGATTTTCGTACGAATCAAAAGGCGTTCAGACAGCGGGTAGCGAAAGACAGGCGGCGCTCTCCCCAGTCTTCCCAGTCTCCCCTGGTCTTCTCCGCTAAGCTGCTTCCCGGCCCCACAATCTTAATGCGTGGAACAGGGCTAACGAATCAACAACCTGTCAACAGTGAGGGAGGTGACAAGATTTACGGATCTGCGGATTTTGTAAATAATTTAGCCCGGATTTCGAATTCAGAGAAAGATTTTAAACGGATATACATGCACTTTCTAAAAAAGTAATCACACACAAGGCATTCACAAGGATTCAAGTCAGAACATTCTTATTACATATCTCACAAGTTTTTTTTCTTACTAACGATTCGTATTTGGGCAAAACATTTTGTGGATCAACGGATTCTGCTATCAAAATGTAACGGAGCGGCGGATTTGCAGATCCCAGCTATTCACCCCCTCCTAATAACCGCAAACATGTTGGAAATTATGTATCTTCGTAAGATGCAACTTTCTATTCGACAACTACATTTCACGCGTCGTCTAATTTAGTCCTACGGA
Organism: Dendrophyllia cribrosa; assembly: GCA_024195265.1. Lineage (NCBI taxonomy): Eukaryota > Metazoa > Cnidaria > Anthozoa > Scleractinia > Dendrophylliidae > Dendrophyllia > Dendrophyllia cribrosa. The sequence continues at coordinate 42,901,746 of JAJLRJ010000004.1, forward strand.
TCATACTTTCATTTTTTCGGATCGTATAAGGTCGACAGTATTGTCTAAAATCCAACTTAAAAGCAAGATTTTGGACGCACTTTGAACGAACCGAAAATTTCATAATCCTCGCGGACACAAGCGCGTGTCACAAACAATGGGTCAATTTGTGCTAAAAAAAGGAAAATGGTTCTTCACTTGGGGACAGGCAGCTCTAAAGAAATGACAAAGAGTTGCGGTCTTCGATGATGTTTCTTTATAATTTACGAAAATCTAAAGCCGTTTAAATTTGTTGGGGTATTTTTTTCGTATATCGTTTGCAATTTCTAGAATTTTATTCGTAGGGACCTTAGTAAAGCCTTAAGAAGACACAGGGTGAAATGACCCTGTCATACTGTCAGTGATTTTTATTCAAGATTACATTGACGTATATTTTTTTTAGTTAAATTAGGGTGCAGTGATAAGAAGAGCCATTGAATAACAGCAATTTATTTATTTACAACTTGATCATAGTTTCAACGTTTGCTAGGAGGCTGAACGGTTGTTCTTTTTTGTGTTTATTACCCAGAATTTAAAGCTGTCTTTACAAACCTCGGTGCAAGTGGGACACTGGGTCCAACATCACTTGGCAGTCACTACAGTGGTCTGGATCATGACGGTCAAGTTACAATGGTCAGCGGTATTCAAAGATGGTCTGTGCCGTACACAGGTAACTACAAAATAGAAGCAATAGGAGCCGCAGGAGGGTACGAGATGTGGAGTAACAGCCGTCAGTACCGAGGAAGAGGAGCTAGAATGATAGGTACGTTTCACTTATCCAAAGGTGAGATAATTCGGATTCTTGTTGGTCAAGAAGGTGGAATTAATACATTGTCTAAAAGCTCTGGAGGCGGTGGAGGCACGTTTGTAGTGAGAGGAAACGACACGCCTTTAATAATAGCTGGAGGAGGAGGAGGCATAAGATCTGCTAATTCAAGACACACAGAATGTGATGCCTCCATGGGTACATCAGAGGGAGCTGGACACGGTGCACAGACCGCTAAAGGCGCTTATTCAGGTGAGAGTGAAATGCACACTAACTTAATTCCCTTGTCTCCTAAGCTGACTTCAGCTCTTTAGCTCTATCCGAAAATTTAAAGGTTAAAAAAGCTTTTTAGTTCTTTAGGAACTGTCATCTTTGCCTGATGAATTTCGCGTCAAACTAAATTGCTCCGAGGTCAAGTATGTGCCAAGTGATAGGACGGCCTTAACTGAAAACGCAATGGGAAAGTTTGGTTACACCAACACGGAGCCTTCCTTGTCAACTGCGCAAGATAAGCTGACTTCAGCTCTTTAGCTCTATTCGAAAATTTAAAGATTAAAAAAGCTTTTTAGTTCTTTATAGGAGGGATGGCACATGAATGGCGCAGTGGTGAGAGCGCTCGCCTCCCATCAATGTGGTCCGGGTTCGATTCCCGTACTCGGCGTCATATATCGTACGTTGAGTTTGTTGTCAGTTCTCATCCTTCCTTCGAGGTTTTTTTCGGTATGTACTTGGTGTATCCCTTATTATTTTGTATTTAAACAGTAAGTTTTTATTTCAGTAGAAATAAAAGATAAAACAGCAGTAGAATAGGGAATCGAACTCGGGCCGTACTGATCTGCTCCATGCACAATATCCACTACACCACCAAGGACTAGCTTCCAGAAACTGTAATTTTTAAGGGATATAAGATAATATGCTGCAAGCCCAGACCATATATGTGAACTAACCCTTTCGATACATTGGAAATACTGAAATCGGTGCTTCAACCCTAGATGCTGTAATCCGACCCTAAATTACACTGCAATATATCTAAATTAACATTACAAGAAGGGATACATGAAGTATCATACATTATGATCAGGGATACACCAAGTACCGAGGGTTTTTTCTCCGGGTCCTCCGGTTTTTCCTCCCTCCAAAACATTTCTAAATTCCAATTCCCTATTTTCGAATTGCCCATAATACACTTTGTTTGCCCCCCAAATTTTGCATAAACTATTGTTTTTAAATGCTCTTGGGAGGACTGCATATTCCCAATAGCATTTCAAAACAATAGTTAATGCAAAATTTGGGGGGCAAACAAAGTGTGTTATGGGCAATTCGAAAATAGAGAATTCGATCTGGAATTCGAGGGCCACAGGTTTGTCAGTCACATGACTGTTAAGTGTCACCCTCGTTAATGAAAGTCGATTTATTTTTAGGGAAAGTGGTCATAACAAGGTACTCGACGAGGACCCACCTTGTGTAGGGGTAGCGGGGTTATGCAAGATACCACCTATCTGATGAGTGTAATGGACTAAATTTTTTGGCTTAAAAATTGGAGATGAGACTTTAATGTTCTGTGTGCATGTAGCTTGCATTGTTCTACTCCTGATAGAATGGGGGCTATGCCAACAAGACACCATCTTTTTAGGTGGGGGAGAGGAGGTACATAAAGAGACCACCAGTCTTTTGTAAAATGGTGAGTCCTGTCCGAGTACAATAGTTTTGACCATTTCCGTTATTTTGTTTTATAGGAGACGGTTTGTGAAGTAATCATCATTCTTTTCTCTGAATATGAATGGGTGCATAAACTCGATCCTTTTAAATATGTAAACTGGAATTGTTTTTTTTTTACTTGTATATTGATTATCCAAGTCAAGCTATGTAATGAAAACTAAGGGTTAAAATAGTCTATACCTTAATTGGATTAGTAATTGATCTGATTCAGGGGACTTGAAACCATTGATCATCTATTTCCTCCATTCTTAGGGTTAATATGTGTTGAAATATGTGTTAATATGTGTTAATATGTATGTTAATATGTGTTATTCCTCCATTCTTAGGGTTAATATGTGTTATCAGCAAATAAACTGACAATCATTTAAATATAGGAAAATGAGTAATATATTATATATATTTTTACTTATTTTTTTAACAGGTGGTGGCGGTGGTGGTTTTTACTCCAATGGAATAAGTGGAAAGAAGTTTGGTGGTACAATTGCGAATGGTGGAGAAGGAGGCAAAGGATTTCTTCAGGGAGGTGTGGGCGGAAGAGCCGTCAACAATGCTGACGGAGGGTTTGGAGGTGGTGCCGGTGCTGGCGTTGGTGTTTTTGCATCTGGTGGAGGTGGTGGAGGCGGAGGCTACTCTGGAGGAAATAGCGGACAGAATAAACGTGACTCCGGTGGGGGAGGGGGAGGATCTTACAATACTGGACAAAATCAGCAGAATGAATGCAGTTACAATACAGATGGACATGGTCAGGTCACCATAACATTGGTCTAGATTACACACAACATAATACTAGGAACAGTAAATGTTAAGAGACAACCTTCTCACTCAGACTCTTTCAATGTTCGAAAATGAATGTGAGAGATGACTCTTGCCCACAGCAGATCATGTAAAATTGAACTTTCCAAATTTGTTGGAGACATAACTTAATTCATAATAGCCGGCGGTATCCTCGGAGAATTTTAAAGATAGATTTTAAGGTCACGTGACATGCTATTTGACGTGGTCTTCTCTCGACACCATTTAGAATACTGAGAATGTCCTGAGGGCAAGGTAGGTTAAGAGCCTCTAAAAAATGAACGTTTTTTATGTAAATCGTCGCCTTTTATATTTAAAGTTTTGAGCTACAGAATGAGATGGTGTTAAGCTGTGGTAGGAACAAACTTATCCTGTTAGTTTTCTTGCCTGTGTGAGAACTGCTGTTGGTTATGACAAATCGGGCGATAGGATACTGATTATCGTTAGGCTATGTAAACAAATGCTAGTCTACGGATTGCATATAAACCGTGTTTTACTTCTGTGTACCTGTTTGCAGTTGCTCAAGACAGAGGTTTTAGTATTTTTATAATCGTCAAAACTATTGTATTTTAAGTGTCCCTTTGTAAGCAATGGAAGTTCTGAATCGTATTGCACCAGTACATTACCTGTAGGGATTATGAATTGGTTTCAGTCATATTATTGCAAGGTCCAGTTCAGATTTGATGCTCTGTTCCCGGACACTGAAAGGGAACTTTTCCAGACATTGTGGAACCGCTCTTCCATTTCTTCCATTGAGGGTTTCATCATAGTCACTGGGATCGTGAGGTACGAGAAAAATGTTGACACTCGTCAAATCGTGTCCAGACAAATGCAACGGTGCCCGACTACTACCTGACTACTACCTTTTGAAAGTAGTGGCATCGCAATCGGTTTATAGCACAGATCACGTTCGCATTAGTATTTTTGTCCGAGCAGCGTTCCAGGGCATTGAGTCTGAACGGGGCCGAAGTTATTGCTATTATTTTTTAGTCTTTTTGACCAACATTAGTAAGCAGAACTTAAATCGGATATCAGATTAAGAGAAACTTCGATGCTTAGTCAGTTAATTTTAAAAATAGCCAACAAGTTTACATGTCAATTTTGAGAAGACCTAAGAAGCCTGACTGACCTTTGTCGTTTAAGAGAAGTGATATAGTTTCTTTCCAAAACAATGTCCCGTTGTTTAATAGCACAATTGGGTCTTGACATAAGGCGTTATCTAAAGAGAAGAATAGATAAATTTCCTGAAAAATGAGGATTGCATTGTCGCCCTCTTAAAGTCACTCTTTCTCCTTTTAACCACGATAAGCAACAGAAAATGGAGAATCTTTTAAATGCAGACTATCTCACATGTAATGCCAACCGCACATGACCGCAGACTTGCGCTTATATTAAATCACGGACTGTAAAAATTTTGATACTAGTATTTTCAACAGCGAATAATTGACACTTAATTAAGTAGATTTTGAGCAGTCGCTTGTCTTTCTTTTAGTCAGGCGAGCTAGCGAGCTGGAACGCGAGACGCGAGGAACGACCGGGCGTCAGTATTTTTTTTCAGGTCCTTTGGTCTGACGTCCTCGTTACTCGTGGCTTCGCCGATCGAACCCCCCCCCCCCAAACATGAAAAACTATTAACGAACTGACCTCGCGTAAGTCGAATAAAACCGTTATCAATGAAATGGAATACAATGGGTTAAATTCTAAAGTCCAAACAGATGTAGTAGAAATGCTAAATTCCTTTTTTACGGAAATTGGGCCAAATCTTAGTAGACATGTATTTGAAGTTGATAAATCCTTCGAAGAATTTATTACTGAAACTGATAAAGAATTTATATTTGAAAAAAAACACCAACACACGTTTTTACACTACTATCAAAACTTTGTAAGTCAAAGGCAACTGGATTGGATAATATTTTCGCGAAACTTTTAAGGGAATGTCCCGATTTACTGGCAGAACCTCTCTCTCATATATTTAATCAATCCTTAATAACCGGCATCTTCCTTGATGAATGTAAATCTGCTAGAATCACTCCATTGTGTAAAAATTCGGGAAGCGTTCTGATCCGACAAATTACCGACCGATATCAGTAATTCCAGTCGTGGCCAAAGTTTTCGAACGGATAATCTACGAACAATTATATCAGTATCTAACTAGGAATAGCTTTCTTACTGGTTATCAATCTGGTTTTCGTTCCTTGCACTCCACACTTACGGCACTAATTGAAGCTACTGATAGTTGGGCCATGAACATTGATCGTGGTTTTGTCAACGCTGTCGTCTTTTTAGACCTCAAAAAGGACTTTGATACAGTTGATCACGATATTTTGTTAAAGAAATTGCAATACTATGGGATTTGTCAGTCCAGTTATAAATGGTTTGCTTCTTACTTAGATAATAGAACTCAAATTTGTCACATTAACTCCTGTAAGTCAACCCCGAAATTCTTGAGATGCGGTGTTTCTCAAGGAACTATTTTAGGACCTCTTCTGTTTTTGTTATATATTAACGACTTACCAAATTGCTTGATGTATTCACAAACCAGGATGTACGCTGATGATACTAGCTTGACGTTTGCTGGTGCAGACGTTAAGCATATAAATGATTGCCTTAATTATGACTTAAGTAACGTGTACACATGGTTATCAGCTAACAAGCTTACCCTGAATTTGACAAAAACTGAGTTTATACTTATTGCATCAAGGCAGAAGTTATTGCAATTTTCAGAAAGCCCTTCTCTTACTATAAATAGTAACGCTGTAGAACAAGCCTCAATTTCTAACAAGCACATTTCTTCTCATGTTCAAGATATCTGCATCCAAGTTTGTTTAATAAAAGGTTTAGCATAATTTCCAAAATACAAACAATAACACTTGTTAAGCATTGCCCTGTTTTAAAAAGCAACCAAGAGATCATTCATGAAAAAAATTAATTAGTAACATCATCTGAGCAATTGTCATTGTTACATTGACAGATCACTATCTTGTGCCACCTGTCATATAAAGTCTGATTTCATAGTTCACATTTTTAATGAGCTAAGTACGGCTACAAGGTATTCTAAAATGTTTATTTTTCAATAAGAGTAATCCGATGAAATAAATCTGATGAAATTAAACAAGTTTATTTTTTTTCAAGCCCCCCCCCTTATCAGACGAAACACATTTGGGAGCCCCCCTTCTTGTTGCAATTTCTTTTCGAGGCTCCCCCTAATTTTCCTCCAGCCCCCCCTCCTCCCCCCCCCCCCCCCCCCCCCCTCCCTTACCCATAATTAATGAACGGTCCCTTAGGCTCAAATTTTGGGAGATTTACACAGGACGAAATAATAGATTCTCTGACTATTAGGGAGTCAATGTAACTGATCATAGGAGCCCATACTGATCTTTATTTTATAACCGAAACACAGACCGTGATAATCATTATAGTAGTGCATTAGATTGTAGGAGTGGAGCAAGTTCGGCTGACTCAGCTATAAAGAAGACACGTGTTTCATTTTCCTGTGCACTGGGAAGAACAGATTATCCTTTGCAATCTCACAAAACTAATCAGTTCATTTGCTGTTGCCCACACCCACACCTTTTGATGTTTAATGTATGATTCATTTTGGTAAAAAGAGAAATGACGGGGGTGCTTGTCGGAATTTTTCGAAAAGCACCCTAACAGGTACCAGAATCTCGTTTGGTGGGCGTGGCTCAGAAGAATTTTTCCCCCTACGAGGTACCATTTCTAAAACAACTTAGATTTTAGTACCCTAAGCGGTACCAATCTACAAATTTTGACCCCTAAAAGGTACGACGAGCACCCCGTCATTTTTATATGGGAGTCCCCAATATTTCAGTGTTACATGTACTTTTAACAGTGATTTCTGCGATCGAGTTTCGACTTCCCGTACCTTCTGAATAAAAATAAATCAGTGAGCAATGGATAACTACGAAAAGGATCCAAAAATCACAGCAAAGCAGAGAAGTTGCAGATATGTTCACAGGGGTTCTTCAGTTTTATCTGTCCCTACGTCGCGTATCGTCATAATTTTTGTACATTAACTAACTAACTTACTAAATAAATGAATGAATGAATGAATGAATGAATGAATGAATAAGTAAATAAAAGTGCATTCCCTCAGCTCTCTCAACTATAATAAATGGTGTTAGATTCTAAAGAAACTGTGGGGCTGCGTTGAAGGGGGAGTGAAACTTAAAAGTTTAGTTTTATTAACTGAGTTGATAGGGGTAAATTGGCCACCGTTGAGACTGAAAAATCTGAAGTTCCGAGCAATGCAGCAGCCTTTATCCGGATCGATGATTCCAGTAGTGCGTCGAGTTCTGTACTGACGAGCGTTTTGTGGTATATTTCCTGGGCGTTTGATTTTTTATGTTTGGTTGTCCTCGTAGCTACCTATAATACGCAGACCTTCTTGTTTGAAGAGAAGGTTTTTAGCTTTATTCACCGGGTTATCAAACTTTATTTGTAAAAAGAAAGAAATGTTTTCCCCATTAAAAGATAATTACAGTAAATAAAAATTAGACTTAAAACGCTAATTTATGCTTCTATCTCGAAGACGACCTCGGATGAGTTCGGATGAGTTCTTAGTATGTGGCGCATTCCTCCCTTCGTTGATGGAGAACGCGTGGCGATCCAAACGAAGGTCTGCGTAGGAGGTTATCATCCTCACAGGATGCGGTAAATTGAATATTTTCTGCTCTCTCTAATATTACCGATCATGACGATATTACAGAAATTGTTGCGATCAAGTTTCGACTCCCCGTACGTATAAACCTTCCTGCGAGCGCGACCACGGCTATACTTTCACAATCTTGAGCGTATAGTGGCTGAATGAAGATTAGTGAACAATGGATCGCGAAAAGGATCCGAAAATATCACCAAAGCAAAAAAGTTACAAATATCTTCACATGGGTTCTTCAGTTTTAGCTGTCCTTGCGATTTTGTTAACCATTGCGTTGTTTGTGAGAAATAAGTTAGTGGTTCGTGAGATTACTGCAGAGATGAAAATGATGGATGCAAAGTTCTCGCAGGTAATTCAGCAAATGAAGGATTCTCTTAAAGAAGCAGCTAAACCTCAGTCCAGTGCAAACAAGAATGCTGCCAATGGTAGGTGATAAAAGAAACCTTACAGAAAGAGATAAGTGTATCTCGAAGTGTCAATCTTTAGCTGAAGCCGCAAAACGGCTGGCGCTAAACTTCTCGTTTCTTTTGAATTTCGGTTTATTGATCCAGAATTGAACTAAAACAATTTGTTTACGCTGGGACTGAAAAATATCGTTCGTTTCGTTGATACTAAATGGACTTCAATAAAGTTTTGGGACATTACACCGCAGGACGAAATGATAGATTCTCTGACCTTTAGAAAAAGCAGTTACAATTGAAATGACTGGTTTTTATTTTATTACTGAAATACAGACCGTGATAATTGAAGTGTATTAGATTTGTAGGAGTGCGTTAAGTTCAGCTGACTCAGCTATAAAGAAGACACGTGTTTGGTTTTCCTGCGGACTGCGAAGAAGCAGATCTTAAAACACAGATTCCTTTGATATCTCGCAAAACTAAACAGTTTTGTTGCCCACACCTCCTTTAGATGTCATGTATGTTCTATTTTTGTAAAATAAGACTAGACTGCAAGCACTAATGGCGTTAAGTTAGATAGCTTCATAGCATTTTGGTCCTTGAAAAAAAATCTTTCGAAGTGCTCTCTGTAGAATCAAAGTATATACATTTCTGTGTTTGAGGAGGAAACTGCTGGTATTACTAGTCTTGCAGTGGATTTCAGTGTGCGTGAGGCAAAAAAACAAAAAAAAAAAAAAGGTCTTGTTTTTATTAGTTGAGTGTTGACCGAGATGTAGAAATATCAACATAAATGCCACCGTTATCTGACCTACGTGTACTTTATTTCATCCATCTCGGATCTGTCTTAGAAAAAAATAACGCCAGAACAACCAGAATTAATTTTTCGGTCTTCAACATTTTCATTCCCCGGCGCTACCCTTACGATGGTGTATGGGCCCGCCCCTAACTGTCAAAACTATTGTAACTCAGCTAAACCCAAGGGGCGAACCATTAGATTTCTAGGGGGGTGGGGGGGGGGGGGGGTGGCGGCGATTGAAAAAAAAAAATATCCCGCAAGCCAACTCTCTTGAAAAAAAATATATAACTGCAAAAGCCCGGCTTTAGGCTATGTTTTTCTAGCAAAAAAATATCCATCAGCGATACTCTAAGAGGCAATAAGATTATCTCCGGATCTTAATCCTACCAGTATAAATAGATGTGTCAAAATTAAATTTCCTGCCAAGTCTGCCTGGTGTTGAATTTCGACAGAGAAAGAGTGCTTTCGACACTGCTAAATGTTTTTCTTTACCCGTAGTCGTAACTTGAGAGTACAATCAACTCGCCAACATTTTGCTTTAGTGTTATTGTGATACGGAAGAAACAGCGTGACAGCTGTGTTGCTTTTTTACGGTGACGTATCTGGGAAATTCGACTAAAGTCATAAGCGAATAACATTGAATATTTGACATAAATATACAGGACAAGCAGCACATATATAAAAAATATGTATATGGTGTGATTCAAACAAAAGCTTACTATACTCGATTTTACTTTTTTACTCGATCTTTAATAAATATGAACAAAATCGTAACAAATCGAACACCCGTTTTACATCTACAGTAGAATCCCAATTTTTCGAACCTTAGATTTTTCAACCTCCCGATTATTCGAACCAAAATTCCCTATGAGGTTCGACAATTCGATATTCCACTGTCAATCATGTATCTCCTATCACTGCAAGGAGAATTTGGTGATGCATCATCGCGATCGATTGACAGTACACTGTAGCCGATTTCCGGAACACGCGGCGCTTGACGAAAACGCGCGTGCTTCTCCCGCACGAATCTTTAGTATTCATTTTTACTGTCCATAAAGTCGCCAATTGTTCGCTTTTCACTGTAGTGCAAAGTGTGCACTACAGTGTTCATTTGTTGCAATGAAAAGGTTATTTTTAAAAGTTCTGTTAAAAACAGCGGATGAACACGTACAGTAACTGCACCTGCTGCGCATGCAATGTTTTGTGAGACCCCGGGTGTGAGACTCACACGATGGAATGTCATTTTACCTTCCACTTTACTACAGGAAACATCCGTTGAATGTGCTGTTCCCCCGGGGGGTGGGGGGAAGGCTACTACCTATAATGGGCTATACGGGGATGCTCCGCCAGAAAGAGGTACCTTTCTTAGGCTGGAGGTATATGAAAGGGTAGGGATTTTACGAGGAAGTATATGAAAGGCTTTTGTTCTGGGGCCATCGTAGCTTGATAAGAAATAGAACACAAACCGCGGTGATAAACATATTGAACTTATTCATTTTTTATAAAACTTGACGTTTCGCATGCTACTACATACATTTTCAAAAGTGACCGTTACAGTGTTGAAAATTATACTTATATAGTATTGAACGATGGGTCATGAACAGTGACGTTTGTCCATCAATCTGGTATCGATACGTTGATGACACTTTTACAATGTTTGACAGCAAAGACGCTGCTGTAGTTTGAATAATTGTCACAACAATATCAAATTTACAATTGAATTTGAACAGGACAACTCGATTCCGTTTTTAGACATCCTCGTTAAACGCTGCCCAAACAACACTTTCATGACTTCTATCTACCGGAAGAAAACATTCACGGGGTTATACACCAAATGGGATTCCTTCACTCCGCGCAAATATAAAATAAATCTCATCCGCACCCCAGAGGGGATACTCGAAATTTACATGACGGGGGGGTCCGACGGAGCCTCATTTTTTGAACCCAAAAAAATACTCGAGCTTGAAATTTACACCCCAAAAAATACCTAGCATCAAAATTTTATATCCAAAAAAATAATCTGATCCACGTAAACCCCGGCACTGATCGCAACAAAAACGTCGCTCTGAGATTTGAAACCCAAAAAAATACGCTAATTTTTTTTAAGACCCAAAAAAATACCCGCCGGATTTCTTGACCCAAAAAAATACCAAGGGGTCGAAATTTTAGACCCCAAAAAATACGTCGGACCCCCCCGTCATGTAAATTTTGAGTATCCCCCCTGGGATCCGCACCCTCACTTATCGCTGCTACAGGATTTGCTCCTCTTCATTGTTGTTGCAATCTGCCCTTGATGAGCTTCGAAAACTTCTTCTACAGAACGGTTACCCTCAAGGGATAATCACCTTTCACATTAATGATGTTATAAACGGAAACATTAACAAGTCAAACAACCATGTCTCCACTGTTCCTAAGAAGGATATTATTATCCTGCTACCTTATTTAGGTTTACATAGCAACCAAATCTCTAAACGTCTAAAATCTTGTGTATACAATTTTTACTCTTGTGTCAACCTTAAAATAATTTTCCAAAACATTCGCCGCATCAAATCTTTCTTCCCGTACAAGGACCGCTTGAATCGTTCTCAACAGTCTAAAGTTATTTACAAAGCCAGTTGTTGGGATCATTGTGAAGAATTTTACATTGGTAAAACTAAACGACGGCTTCATGATAGAAAAACTGAGCATTTTAACGCCCTCGCTAAGCATGACCGCACATCAGCCATTGCTGACCATGTCAACACCACTGGACATGACATCAAGTGGGATCATTTTGATATCTTAGCATCGGGCAAAACTGATTTCCACTGTAAAATCAAAGAAACATTGTTTATACAAGAACTGAAGCCAGCTTTTAATGCAAACGTCAGTAGCGAGAAGCTGATGCTTTATTAATTATCTGTTTCTTTTTATAGATCAACTGTTAAGTTTTTGTACTTAATCTCGGTCCCAGTCCCTTTTCAATACTATATAAGTATAGTTTTCAACACTGTAACGGTCACTTTTGAAAATGTATGAAGTAGCATACTAAACGTCAAGTTTTATAAAAAATTAATAAGTTCAATATGTTTATCACCGTGGTTTGTGTTCTATTTCTTATCAAGTATATGAAAGGGTAGGGATTTCACGAAGTATAGGAAAGGGTAGGGAAAACACGAGTTGAAGTATAAAAAAGGGTAGGGAAACTGCCATTTAAGTGTTCAGTAAAAAGCGCCTTTCAAAAGATGTCAAACAGACGCACGTAAAGGCTATGTAAAAGGGGTACCATTTCCAATAAAAAAGTATATGAAAGGGGTACCTTCTCTGTCAAAAACGGTATATGAAAGGGTAAGGGTTTAGACCTTGGGGCGGAGCATCCCCGTACAAAACTTTGTTGAGTCCCTCCCTCCCTCACACCCCCCCCCCCCCCCCCCCCCCCCCCCCGGGTGCTGGCGATGTTATTTTTAACTCAAAACTGCAAAAGACAACAAACGATAATGTTGTAAACGATACGTAGGATCTACGAAAGACCTAATCAGCCAAAAAAATGAACAAACATAACCGATAAACTGCAAGGCTGATCTGACTAAGTAAAAAAGTAGATTTTGCGAGACACCAATACGACAGAAACCGATAAAGCAGGGTAGCAACCGCGGACAGCTGTTTCAGCGCGGTGTAGCTTGTGGCAAACTGAGAACGACTACAACTGAATGCAGTCGTAAATAGATTGCACAATGACCCGTTCACAATGTTCCGTACCTTGAAACCAACTTGTCACCCGCATCACGCGTGCCACATCACGTGTTGCGGGGAACAAGCAAAAACTGAATGTACATGGCAAGCCAATGTAAACATTCAAACGCATTCAAAACCATGCTGAAAGAAACCCAGCATATCGGATCTAGTATAGACCTACGGTCCCAAAATATATGAAAATAGAACTAAAAACTGCAAAAGACCGCAAACGATAATGCTGTAAACGATACGTAGGATCTACGAAAGACCTCAATGGAAGGTTCATAATTTAAGTAGAGGGGGGGGGGGGGGCTATGTCGATTTTTAGGGGTGGCATGATTTTTTCCTGTTATGTTTTAGGGGGGGGGGGGGGGGCGGGCTACCAAAAATTTTCATAAAAAAAAATTTATTAAAAACCGCCACCATCAGTTTACTCATATTTAGCAGGAGGATCTGTAAATAAAGTTTTAGTATAGCATGTATAGACAACAATAAAAATGGCCACAATTGACTCCATTGCAAGGTCTGCAAGATGAATAATATTTGTAAAAATTAAAAAACCTGAAATTCTACAACTTTAGTGTGTTTAGACCACACTGTGTGTATGAACACATTCTGTGTGTATCTCTCACATGAAATATTACTGGAATGATGCCTCAACAAACCAAATCATAATGGCCATTTTTAGCTGGTTTAGAAGGCTACAGTAAATGTAAGTTGTATCCTTTTATTTATGCTTATCAGTTTGTTAAATTTAAGTTTTCCATTCTTAATAAACTAATTAGTATTTTTGCTGGTTAATTTTGAGACTAAAAATGTCTTGTTTTAGTCATCAGGGTTTTTTTGGTGGAGGAGGGGATGGGTCATGTGGGATATGCAATGGTGGGGGGGGGGGGGGGGCTTCCAAAAATTGCAAGGGAAAAAATCTGAAATCGACAAAGTCCCCCCCCCCCCCCCCCCCCCCCACAGAAATTATGAACCCTCCCTAATCAGCCAAAAGTAGTGAACAAACATAACCTACAAACTGCATGGTTGATCTGACTACGTAAGAAAGTAGATTTTGTGAGACACCAATACGACTACAAGGAAACCCTACAAGAATGCAGGCGTAAATAGATTGCACAATGACCCGTTCACAATATCAAGTTCCGTACCTTGGAACCAACTTGTCACCCGCATCAACCGATCTTAAATTGTTTCAGCACCGTCGATCGTAGAATAGAAGCTTTGTTACTTTCGTCCATGACGGCGAACATTCAGCTTCTCATAAAACTTGAAATTTGCGCCATGTGAGTGGTCGCAGAATACTACGTATCGTCATAATAGAAAAGCAAAGTCCACGCATGCTCACTGGGGACTGCAGGTTCTCTTTAAATTTAACAAAAATGTTCTGTTTTCACCTAACAGGTCTGGTAGACACATCTCAAATTGTCCGTCGCAGCTTAAAAGAAAACAGCAGTAATTCTGAAGAAGTTCATGATGAATTCAAGAAATACTGGAGATACGTGAACTCGGTTTTGTTAAAGTCATTTTGTCTCCCTCCAAGCAAAGTTTGTGTACCAGGTCCCCCTGGACCGAAAGGAGTCCCAGGACCTCGCGGTAAACAAGGACCAAAAGGAACGGATGGTATAAAAGGAAAGAAAGGTATTACGGGGCCGCCAGGTAAAGCTGGAAAACAAGGAATGATGGGAGATCCTGGAGAAGCAGGAGTTCAGGGAGAAAGAGGTAAATAGATACACCTTATTCGATGTTTATACCTAATTAGTATATTATATTGTGGCTGAAAAGCCCTGTAAAGGGAGCTTCAATAAAATGTAAAATATATGTATAATAGGCGCGGATATTTTACGAGTTGCGTAGTATTGAGAGCACTGAGTAAAATATTCTCAAGTATTATCTGTTAAATCATCGAAAAAGGGATTTATTATTCGACTAAAATTATTTTATATATTATAGCTAGCGTCTTTAAACCGGGATACTAAGGTGTAATACGGCAATCTTCTGTGTAATATGCTCGGATATTTTGTGTTATTTTTTCCTTATAAAGTAAAATGACGTCAATAATAACTTTTCTCTTTTTGATTGATATTTGATTTACAATATTATCTACAATAAGGGAGAAATAAGGTAATGGTATTTCCTCTAATTGCTCTAAAGCAAGTAAAGAAAGACAAAATGCAAATAAAATGGATAGCAAAAAAGGTAGAAAACCTTTAGTAACCAAGAAAGAGGTGGCAATATAGTTTTTTTTAACAATTATTATATGCCTGAGATGCTTGGAAAGCAGATGGTCGAATCATTTTTCTGCCCTTCGCAAGTCTGTTTCAAAAGATTTTTTTTAAAATCCGGTTCACCACTAAGGTGAGATGTTGTTTGTCTTTCAGGTGAACCCGGTAAAATAGGAATTATGGGACCTCCCGGTGCATCAGGAGTCACGGGTGAAAAAGGTAAGTTAGATGTCTATCTGTGTTAGCTGGGCGTGCCTTGTCGGTGGTGGTGACCACTCTGCTCACTCTGTCCATCCTGTCCATACGAATCATTCTACTTCGCCTAACTTATGTCGTAATCAAACATATGTAGACTAAAAGGTATTTGGTAGGTTGTTATTAGAAGATAAAGGGACAAATTTGTCTCCAAATTTGTCTTTTTTGAGACTATTGCATAACTAAAGTTTAGCCTAAGTGCTTCTAATGCTATATATATAAAATTGAAGTAATAATGAGGCATTTGGTCAAGTCGTCTAGTTTAGCTTTACCCTTTTAGGGCAGTTTTCAATTGAGTGCGTTAAAACCAAAACAAAAGTAATTACTCTGGCCAATCAGAATACACGCAGACAATCCAATAAACCAATCAGAACTCTTAGCAAATACATGTAGAAGGCGCCAAGCGCCAAACGCGTGCAAGCAAATCAGATTGGTTGAGAAAATGGCGCGAGATTTTTTAACCAATCACAAAGCGACTCAGGCAGCCACGCCAAACCAAAGAAAATCGCGAATCTACTTTCGACACTCGATTGAAAACTACTCTAATTCAAGTAAACACCGCAAAGCTTCCCTTCCCCTCCGATCACTATTTTTATCATTCTTTTGTCTTAAGGGGATCCAGGAAACCCTGGACATCCGGGACCTAAAGGAGAGCCAGGAGAGTCCATATCTGTCCCGAAAATTATTGTATCTCCTGCTTCACGGACAGTGACTGAGAATCAAAACGCCATATTTTATTGCTCAGCTGATGGTAACCCAAAGCCTAAAATATCCTGGAGCAAAGTAAATGACTCAGGAGTTTTGAACATAACTGGAAATCAGTTGGAGATTAAGAATGTCACCTACCATGATTCGGGAAAGTATGTTTGTACCGCAGCAAATTTGCTGGGACAAAAAGAGGAAGTTGTTGAACTAGTTGTGAAAGGTAAGATATTAAAATGAATTTTTCTCTGCGCCCGATTTTTCTTTCGCGCGCCACAAACTTAACGCCTGGAACAGGCTAATTTTTACCCAGAATTCCGTGCTTTGGCTCCCCATATTTTACCAAAATTTCATGCGCAAGAACAATAGCTTGTGTTTGCCCGAATCAAAGCACTTTTTCGAGAATTGAAGCGAGAATTACAGTGTCACAGCCAACGACACGAAATAACAAGGATATTTTTTTGTTAATCACTTTCGTTACGTAAATCAAAGAGCCGTTTTATTTTTCAGTTATAGAGTACCATATTTCTGTTCGTAAGCGAGAATCCACAGGTACTCCAAGCTCAAGTGATGTTTACACGTTGTAATTTAAACGTCGTGGTAACTGTTGCGTAATAGCGAAATTATAAGGATTTGTATGAGTAAAACTTTATTTCACATTTCCATGGCATTTTTTTGTAACAAGAAAACATATATCGAACTATAATGGAACGTTCGATTACCGAACTCCTGTTTCTTTGTTTGAATATAAACATTGATAAAAACAAAATTATGAAAAATGCCTAAAGTAAGACGGCCTAAAGTATCATCGAACTATTTTATATATTTTGCCCGACGCAATATATTACTAGAGGCCAGCTAGAGCATCTTGAGCGGGCGCTTGTCTCGCTACTTAATTAATTATTTAACTGTCGTTTTGTTCTCTCATTGCTTTTACAAAATATGTATATAAACCTTGATACTTTTTGGTTGTTTTCCTCTTATTCCATTTAATAAAGGTTATGATTACTTCTGCGTTCAGGCGTCAAGAGATGCAGTCCAAACAAAATCGCACCGAAGGGCCATGAAAATTTGGCCGTAGTAACGGGGTGGCCGCATTAACGGGTTTTCATTATAAGAAAATGTATGGATGCGCGTTTCGCCGGGACAAAAAAAGTGACCGTAATAACGAGGTGACCGTATTAACGAGGTGACCGTAAGGCGGGGTTCCACTGTAATTCGATTTTGTTTGAATGAGTTCGATTTTGTTCGATTGCGCTCGATGTTGTTCGATTGGTTCGATTTGTTCGATAATCGAACTCACAGAAAATAAGATGTTCGATTATGTTCGATTGCCGAACGCAATCGAACATCAATCGTTCGATTTGTGTTCAATTGTTTTTTTGTTCGATACTGAGCTTGGGCTGCCTGTGCTTCACCTCAATAGAGTTCGTTTCCGCGCGTGAATTATGGCGACTATGGGAGTCACATCGGAAATGTTTTCTCACAGATTGCCCTCCAAACTGGTGTCGGCGATATTTCAGATGTGGCTTACTGAGTTTTCTTTTAACACCCTCTTAAAGTTTGATGTTCCCAATGTTTTCGTATATTTCTACAAAAGAGACAATAACTTTGTAACGGAAGCGAAATTAAAAAAGCCTGACATCGTTTTTGGTTTCGTGGAAAATTCCTGCCAATTTTTAGCCAATTCAGTTGCAATCCGCCGGTAAACGAACTGAAAATGATCTCTCCTATACGCACTTTTATTTTATCGAAAAGAAAGGACGTAAAAGCGTTTTCTAGCTTGATGTTAAAACCCCCCTTGTGTTACAAGATTTAATCATGCATTGACAGATGTCGACCTTGATCAGGTTACAGCAACAAAAGCGAGATGACAACCTTTTACTAAACAGACGTATATAACTACTGGCACGCGCGAAAACCCGCCACGGATATTTTCCGCGCGATCCGAGAAGAAACATTTAATAACTGACAAAGTTTAATGCAGGTTTGTTTACAAATTGCTTTTTTTTAAGATTTGGTCGCCCGCGTTAGTATTATATCTCGCGCGCTACTATTTTCTTCAAGGATTTTAAGAATAATCATGCCTCGAACAAGAAAACGAAAAACGAAAGCCAAGCAGACGACAATACAAGTCAGCAATATAAATCCCAATCCAAGGGACAAAATGCTCACGCGGAAATGTCAGCAGCCCTCTCTCAGTGGTCGGAAACGAACTCGTTGAGAAATTCGAGGAGCATTCAGGGTTTTGGCAGCAAATTTTCCACGCCAGTAGCGCCGAGACCTCAGCTCTTCGACCGCCAACGTTTTCTAGTAATCCACGTTACTGTGGTATAATCAACAGCAGACAGCTTGCTGTCCTGTACCATTTCGCCACTTGCAATCGTTCTCCGCGAAACTTTATCCATTGATTGTCCCCATCACTATTGAATACTTGCGGCATTGTGGCGTGGAATTGCCGTTTCCTGGCAATTTCGCCCGACTTGCATTGACTAGAGGTTTAACTTCAATATGTTCGTTTGGGTTTCTTTGGAGTTCTTGTGGCCATGTTTCTTGGTTAAAATATACGATCCACGATCGCTTTCGGCCAAAGTACTTGCTCGTTCTTCGTCTAACGGCTTATTTGATTGATTTTTATCTTTTTGGCTTCGATGATGATGCAAACTGGCAAGAGCTTCGCTTGCGTTTCTTTTCAGCTATTAGCTGCAAAATCTTATCAAATTCGCAGAGAGCACCGAAATAGAGCGGTCTCTATAGGAAAGAAGACTGTTCGCGCGCGCGATTTCTCTCTGTGATTAAATATTAGAGCCGACAAATTACGCATTCACATATCGTGACAGCTTTGGGTGAATTTTAATTAGCGTTAACAGAAACTTGTCAACACGTAATTAGCTTTATTAAAATTCAAAACTAGTTTTTTTTCCCTTTATCTTTAAAAAAGGCTCTTCACCCCATTTTTTGGCAAAATATAGAACTTGGTGTCCCCGATTAATCTGGCGAAAAAATTTTGGACGCCACTTTGAAGGGACCGAAAAATTCATAAGGCCTCGCGGATGGCGCAAGATGGCGCAATTTGTGCAAAAAATAGCACAAATGGACTTCACGTGGGAAAAGGTAACTCTAAAGAAATGACAATCAGTTGCGGTCTGCGATTATGCTTCTTTATAATTTACGAAAATCGAAAGCCGTTAAAATTTGTTTGAGGGAATTTTTTCGTTTGCAATTTCCATAATTTTTTTTAGTAGGGAGCAGCAAGGCCGCAAGCAGACACAGGGTAAAATGACCTCGTCTTCCTGTGATTTTTATTCAAAACTACAGTTTATTAACTTAAAAAAAATTCAGTAAAATAATAGTGCAGTGATAGGAAGAGCCATTGAATAACAGCAATTTATTTATATATTTGCAACAGTTGAGGCATTTTTTCAACGTCTGCTGAGAGACTAAACGGTTGTTCGTTTTTATCGTTATTACCCAGAATTTAAAGCGATCTTTACAAACCTCGGTGCAAGTGGGAGACTGGGTCCAACATCACTTGGCAGTCACTACAATGGTCAGGATCATGACGGTCAAGTTACAGTGGTCAGCGGTATTCAAAGGTGGACTGTGCCGTACACAGGTGACTACAAAATAGAAGCAATAGGAGCCGCAGGGGGGTACGATATATCGAGGAACAGCCGTCAGTACCGTGGAAGGGGCGCTAGAATGATAGGAACTTTTCACTTATCCAAAGGTGAAACAATTCAGATTCTTGTTGGTCAGGAAGGTGGAATTAATAAAATATATGCTAGAAGCTCTGGAGGTGGTGGAGGTACGTTTGTAGTGAGAGGAAAGGGCACGCCTTTGGTAATAGCTGGAGGAGGAGGAGGCATAATGGCTGCTAAGTCAAGACACACAGAATGCGATGCCTCCACGGGTACACCACAGGGAGCTGGACACGGTGCACAGAACGACAAAGGCGACTATTCAGGTGAGAGTGAAACACAGACTGACTTAATTTCCTTGTCTCCTCAACTGACTTCAGCTCTTTAGCCATCAGAAGTTAAAGGTTAAGAAAGGTTTTTGGATTTTTGTAGGATATGGGTTGTGAAGTAAACATCGTAGACAACATTCCTTTCTCAGAATACGAATGGGTGTATGGACTCAATAATTTTTTTAATGTGTAAATTGCAGTTGTTTTTATTTTTTGGCTTTCTTATCGATTGTCCAAGTCAAGCTATTTAATGAAAACTAAGGGTTACAATTTGGATGACCGAACAGGGTAAAATAGTCTATTCCTTAACTGGATCGCTAATTGATCTGATTCAGGGGACTCGAAACCATGTTGATCATCTACTTCCTCCATATTTTTAGGGTTAATATGTGTGTTATCTATGGAGTTAGTATGCATTTCATAAGAATAAATGGACTGACAATCATTTAAAGATAGGAAAATAAGTAACATACTATACATATTTTACTTATTTTTAATAGGTGGTGGCGGTGGTGGCTTTTATTCCAATGGAATTGTGAAAGGTGGAGAAGGGGGCAAAGGATTTATTCAGGGAGGAGCGGGCGGAAGAGCCTTGTATTATAATATCGATGGAGGGTTTGGGGGTGGCGGAGGTGCTTATGGATTTGGTGGAGGTGGTGGAGGAGGCGGAGGCTACTCTGGAGGAAGTAGCGGAGAGAATAATTTTGACCGCTGTGGGGGAGGAGGAGGATCTTACAATACTGGAAACAATCAGCAGAATGAATGCTGTTACAATAAAGATGGACATGGTCAGGTCACCGTAACATTAATCTAGATTACACACAACATAACACTAAGAACGGTTACTGTTAAGAGACAACCTCCTCACCCAGAATCTTTTCGGTGTTCAAAATGAATGCAAGAGAGGACTCTTGCCCATAGAAGATCACGTAACCTAAAACTTTCCAAATTTGATGGAGGTATAATTTAATACATAATAGCCGACGGTGTCCTTGAAGAATTTTAAAGAGACATTTTAAGGTCACGTGACCTGCTATTTGCCGAGGTCTTGCCTCGCCACCATTTTGAATACCGAGAAGGTCCTGGGGACAAGTTAGGCGAAGAGTCTCTCAAGAATGAACGCTTTTTTAACGGGAACCTTCATTGTCAGAACAAATTGACGTTAAATTGTTGGAAATAAAGTCGAAATTTAAATTTTTTTAAAAACAGGTGCAAATATTATTTTAGTGTACAAATAAAATGGATATAAATATCGCTCATTTTCGCTTTTAAATTTCCCGCGCGCCGCCATTTTGTGGTAGTGTTACGGTTGTCGCTATTGCTAAGAATCGACGTTTTTTTGTATGCAACAATCAGACAACCGTGACACGTTATAAAAACTCAAAATTTTAATGTAGGCCTGCCTTGTACCTTGTATTTTGTTTGTAATTATCAATAAAGGTTTTATAAAAAAAAATAAAAATAATTCAAAATGGCGGCGCGCGGGAAATTTAAAAGCGAAAATAGGCGATATTCATATTCTTTTTTCATCCCAAACATCTTGCAAATTTGAAAAAGAAATCATTTAAAATCGGGCGTTAATAACCTCTTTTGACAGGAACCCATAATCCCGGAGCGTGCAACTCCCATACTGCCCCTATCAAACGGCGTTTTTACAAGTAGGTGTATTTTTAGACAAGTCTTTCCCGCGAATTGGTTTCAAAAAGCCAATCACAAGCAATTGCGTAATTAATAACTATTCACATATTCACATAGCGACTGGAAATCACACATTCACCGCGCAGGAATGCGAACATGTGAATAGTTATTAATTATGCAATTGCTTGTGATTGGCTTTCCGAAACCAATTCGCGGGAAAGGCTTATCTAAAAATAAACCTACTTATAAAAACGCCGTTGCACGTATTTATGGTAGTTGCACGCTCCGGGTAATGGGCTCCTGCTTTTGATCAGAACATTGATGCAAAGTAGCTATAATACAAAAGCAAGGCTGATTAAACGCGTATGGAACAGAAATTGTATTTGAATCACAATATTTCGAAAGGCACAGCTTTTCTTTTATAGGGTCTGACAGGTTTTTACTTTATAGGCAAAAAACGTTACAAGTGCAATGGGATACTATAATAATAAGAAGCCTACTTAAAACGTAAAAACGTTAAGAAATAATAAGAAGCGTTACAATTTGAAATTTGAAAAATATTATGTATACACAGTGACCTTATATAGTAACTTAAAGCAAACGTTGAGATCTAAAAAACATTACAATTAAAACGTGAGCCTGTGTTGTTGATTTCTCTGCGTGACAGTTGATTCGGGCTTCGCCCTCATATCGATAGTTGATGACATCAACAACTTGCGATAGAAATCTCGAGCTCATAATATATTTGTTAAATTTAATTGATTTCGTGTTAGCAAAATAGTCAAAGCTATTGTACTCGGACAGGACCCGCCGTTTTTAAAAAAAGGTTGCGTCTTGTTTATACTGAGACCATACTCTAAAAAGAACGGAAACTGAGAAAAAAGATTCAAATATTCCTCAAAGATCTCAAATTTTTAAGTCAACAAATTCTGTCCATTCGGCTAATCAGATAAATGGTATCTCGCATAGCCGCCATACACCTACACAAGGTGAGTCCTCGTCGAGTATACATGTTATAACCTCTTCCCTAATTGTCGTTGTTTATAACTTAAGCACATATATTATCTTACCAGACAGGTTTGAAAATAACTGAAACAGTACATTACATTTTTTGTAATGGAAATTATATACACTCAGCATGTTATACAAGAACTTTTTTTAGCGGAGCACTCGCCGACTGCGCAGCCCCATACTCATAGAACCTAGCCCGTCATTTTTCATGGTCATGGCTAGCGGAATGTTTCGCGGGCGCGCGTGTGCCCTCCGCCCTCCGCCGTCGCGCAGGTAGCTCCGTCGCGCGGGACTAGCTCGCGGGCGCGTACGACGTCGCAAAACATGCGCGTACGACGTCATGTTGAAACCAAAGCGAGGCTTTTTTTTCGCGCGGTTACACGGCCGAATGTCACGTCAGCTGGGAAAACACTTTGATGTTTTGCTGTGTTTACTGAGCGGAGAAAACGGTTTAAATTAAAGTCGTTATTTCCCTGCATTATTTCGTGGTTTGCTACTCAAGACAGGGATACTAATTAAGGGATACTCAGAAGCCGCTTTAGTGGAAAAAGAAGAGCTTTCAGGGATAAAATCTTGCTTCGAGGAACTATATACGTTTTTAGCAATGCGAGAGATGGGTTCGTTTTACGGGTTTCAGCACCAAAGCGGAGATTTAAAGAATTTCCAAGCACAGTAGTCGCCGGAGGGACTTAAAGGTAAAACAAATTACATTTTTCGATGGGAATTTATCTTGATATCAATCTGTGATTGACTTTTTGTTTGTGTTCTCATTAGTTTTGGAGAATTGTTTTTAAACGTGTAGCTTAAATTCAGTTGTATTAATTTCTTGAATTTCATCGAAGACACGGCTCGGCCTCGATGCGCGTTTTGCTTTTTGCTTTTAAACATAAACTAATGGAGATTTGAATAAAATTTTTCGAAAGAAGATTGTGTTGTCCATTTTTATGTGTTTGTTCATTCATTACATAGATTGAAAAGCAATTTTATGTAAACAAAACAAGACTTAGATTTTATACTCGCGTCGCCTTATGCAAATATGTTTTTAGTATTTTTGCAATTTTGGTTTCCAAATCAATTTCTCGGGCATTTTGTGACAAGCAACAAGTGTATTTTATTCGGAAAATAGTCGTAATAGTTATTCTAGACGGAGAAAAAGTTGTTTTTGTGAACTTTTGTACGGTCTAAATGTACTGTACAGACGGTCGGGTAACAAGCTTAAGCTTACTGTTTTTGAGAATTGCTGAAATTGAAAAATAGCCCGGTCGTCAATCTTAATTCCGACCTTTCACCTAAGTCAAGTTTCATCTTATTTAAGCTTGTTCAGAGGGTCTTCAGAGGGCAACGCTGTTAGGCCAAGCCAAACTATATATATTAATTTATAAGCACGTTGAAGCTAAGATTTGTCTGATATTTATAAATGTGACAAGAACGTACCCAGGCTGGAATTTAGTTAAGAGCATCTCTATTCATCATGTTTCACAAATATGCTTAAAAACGTTTTCATTTTATAAAAGCAAGTATGTCTAATAACTAGCAAATTTGTAGAACCTCACCTGTAGCTCTTTCTTCTTATTCAGAACTATGACTTACCATTAATCCTAAGAACGTGCTTAGAACGTTTTCAGGCTCAAATCGCCCCCAACCCCCCCCCCCCCCCCCCCCCCCCCCCCCCCCTCCAAAAAAAAAAATGAGAACGTCATTCCCAGCTCATCCTCAGCCCCAAAAATCGACGTTCTTATATCAAAAGGAGTGCAAATAACATTGGTCATTGCTTTCCAATGTCAAACAGAAAACAATTCTGTTTTTTTATATGTTGATAGATTTATATTCACATCGTACCGGTTCCATGCAGTTTGGATGAGTAACAATATTTGAACGTATCGACCTTCTGTTCACATTTTGCCTCCCAATCCGGACCGGTTGCGGAAGGCCTTTCCGCAACAGGTACAAGTTCAAATCCGTGATGCTCCTAAATTGCATCGCTGTAATGTGAACACATTGACCACGACTCAACCTCGTTCCCAGGGTATCTCTTCTTCCCGCCCCCAGGGGACAGGAAAAGAGACGACCCTGGGAACGAGGTGGACCGTGACTCAGTTTTCGTTCCGTCTGTGCCATTAATTTTACACGCTTCATGCAATGTTCAAATGAATAAAATATATACCTATAATAAATAAAAGTGTGTTACTACCCTTTGCAACTTGATAATTCTTTAGCAGTGTTTTGTTATTTTGAGTATTCTAAGTACGAACAAAATTAGAGAAAATACGTAACCGTCCGACTATTTTTGTCGATACCATTGGAAGGGGTTAAATACTCCCAGGGAGGGGGTACTCTGTATATTTTTGTGTAGTGGCGTGCGCTGGGACTCTGAAACCCTTACCGTATACCAGACATCCAAAATCCCTACCCTCTCTCAGACTCGCTATTTTCCAGAAACTCTATTTACATGCCACTGATCAGTTTCCCGGTAAATAAAACCCTATTCTAGATCATCTCTGATTTCTACACCCTATCCAAGACAAAGCTGCTTGAAAACCATACCTTTACTGTACCGGTTCAATGCGAACAAGTACAAATCGTTCACTCCTGCACTTGTACAAAACGTTTGTGGTGTACAGTTTACTCGCGAAATTGACCCCCGAAATTCGCTTTTTCATGATTATTTACACAATGCCAAATCTCCTAGTTTCCCTATGTCTTTAGGATCTGAACAACATTGTTATAATACTCGTAATTCATCTTCAGACCAAATATTTATAAATTCCTTCCCAACAAATTTAATATTTTTAATTTTAGTTTTCGTTCACTTTCCCTTTTCAGTTCAGGTGGCTGCCTTTCCTATTTAGTATATCCCACCCATTTTGTCTCAAGAAAATACAGCCGATGTCAACTAGCATGTTGTGCTGTCTGGGGGGCGGGGGGGGGGGGGCAGTAGGGCGGGAGCCCGGGAGAACAGGGGGCGGGAGGGGTAAGGGGAGAAGAAAGGGCGGGAAGCGATATCTCTACAAGGGCGGGAAGTGGAAGAGAAATTCAAAAAGGCAAGCGTTCGTTATTTATTACTGCTTATCATCCAGTCAAAAAGACGAACCCAACAACGTTTTTTTGACTTTCATTTAACGTCCTCCGAGGCTAAAAACAAAATTTTCTATGCGAGAAAACGAAAATTCGTACTCGGCTAAAAACCAGCATTAGTTCCAGTGGAATTGGAAACCTTTTCAAGTCGGTTACGTCATAGGTCATGAATGAGATGACATGACACCTGGCGGTCAGTGTCCATTGCTATTGCAGACTATCCTCGCTGTAGTGGGATGTCAGAAGCGATGGTCAAACTGAGATAACCAGGTTAGTGAAAACTTAGTTTAACTAAGAAAACTGACCTGTAATAATGTTCAGTGAGCAAATCCCCCCCCCCCCCCCCCCCCCCCCCCCTCCTCCCCTCTCCCCCTCCAAAAAAAAAAACAAGGCCCGAGAGTGTACAAGAATGATAAGTTCTGGCACTACAGCTTTAACACTAAACCCGGGTTTCTGAACCTTTTAATTAACCTACAGAAGGAAGCAACACAATAAAGGGCGGGAGTCGGAGACAAAAGGCCACAAAAGTACGGGAGGCTACATGTCTAGTAGCGAGTTTCTTTGACACTTTTTATGAACAAAACGGCGCTTTTGAAGGCATCCTTTGAATTTGAACAAAGCCAGAAATAACAAATATTGCTGATCTTCCAACACCCTTCCCGCTGTTCTAACATTAAGGTGGCTGAACACAGTTTGCACGCGCTCTTCAATTTCAGCTGCTTACGCGAGTTAGCGTGTGCAGAGTTTTGAGAAAAACAAACGTGGCGCCTATTCAGCGATCATTTTATTTTACTCAGTGTGGATCGCGAAAGTGTTGTTTTTCGTCTTAAAATCAAACAATTCGTTGTTCTTAAAAATGTTTGTTGAATCAATAGATAATTTATAGAACCATTGAAGAAATACACTGCCTTTTTGGTCGTTTTGTCTTTGGATCGAGAACCCAGTCAAATGCAACGCATGCGCCGTTGGCCAAAAAATTGTGACTGGATGTTTTAGCGACTTTCCTCGGAAAAGTGCTGATTTCTACGAAACCACTCGTTACAATTTCACGAAATTTGGCACAATAATAGTTCCGAATATGCCAAACTCACCTGCCATCAGAAATGTGAAATCTAACAAAGGAGATTTTTACAAAACGCAAACATATTAAACCACAAATTACGGAAGATCCCTCTGTCAAAATTACATGAGACCTGTGTTAACATGCGAATATTTTTACGAGTTTGCTGGAGACAAATGATAGACAAAATCTAAAGACTAGATTTTCTGAAAATAAACGAAACCAAATATTGCAGGCTGATTTACAATCCACCGTGCTGTCAAACTTTCGTAACATCGAAAAATTTTACGTCTTTTGTGTTCGGAAGGATAACGCCGTGTTGAGCACCAAATAAGGTCATTCAGGATTTTCGGAAAGGAGAAAGCAGCCAGTAAATTTGAATGAAAAGATTGCGCGCGCATTGCCTAAAAATTTCTGCCGTTAAAATATTCAGCTAAAAGAACCGTAAAGATCAACATGTATTAGTTTTCACCTAGTTTCCTTTAAAGGTACTAAAATGATATGGAAAAACAGTACAATTCCATTAATTCCAAGCGTTTTTTAACCATTCCTCTTTTATAGGTTGTTCTATTTATTACTTGCCTTGCCGTGAAATTCTGTGTAGTGACACCGACAAAAACAAGGTCTTGTGTTAACCAGTTCAGTGTTTACCGAGATAGGAAATTAATGCCACCGTTTAAAATTAAATAAACAAATAAATAAATAACTTAGAACAAAAAAATCCTCAGAAAAATGGAATGGTTTTTTCGAATTAAAAACATTTTTTTGTGATTATAGGCACTTTGAAAGGTGCGTCTCCTCGTACGAGTTGATTTTCGCGTGTGCTCGAGTGCTTGCCTACGTGACTAATCCTAACAAAAATGAGGAACTACTCGTAGTCGACTACGGTACACCTCGCTGCATGTGGTAAATTGAATCTTTTCTGCTCTCTCTAATATTACGGATCATTACAATATTACAGTGTTACTTTTAACGGTGATTTCTGCGATCGAGTTTCGACTTCCCGTACCTTCTAAATAAAAATAAGTGAGCAATGGATAACTACGAAAAGGATCCAAAAATCACAGCAAAGCAGAGAAGGTTCAGATATGTTCACAGGGGTTCTTCAGTTTTATCTGTCCCTACGTCGTGTATCGTCATAATTTTTGTACATTAACTAACTAACTTACTAAATAAATGAATGAATGAATGAATGAATGAATAAGTAAATAAAAGTGCATTCCCTCAGCTCTCTCAACTATAATAAATGGTGTTAGATTCTAAAGAAACTGTGGGGCTGCGTCGATGGGGGAGTGAAACTTAAAAGTTTAGTTTTATTAAACTGAGTTGATAGGGGTAAATTGGCCACCGTTAAGACTGAAAAATCTGAAGTTTCAAGCAATGCAGCAGCCTTTATCCCGATCGATGATTCCTAGTGCGTCGAGTTCTGCACTGACGAGCGTTTTGTTGTATAATGATTTTTTATGTTTGGTTGTCCTCGTAGCTACCTATAATACGCAGAGCTTCTTGTTTGAAGAGGAGGTTTTTAGCTTCATTGCGATTTTATCAAATTTTATTTGTAAAAAGAAAGAACTGTTTCCCCTTAAAAAGATAATTACAGTAAATAAAAATTAGACTTAGAACGCTAATTTATGCTTCTATCTCGAAGACGACCTCGGATAAGTTCAGATGAGTTCTTAGCATGTCGCGCATTCCTCCCTTCGTTGAGGGGGAACGCGTGACGATCCAAAAGAAGGTCTGCGTAGGAGGTTATTACCTCACGGCATGCAGGAAATTGAATATTTTCTGCTCTCCGTAATATTACCGATCATGACGATATTACAGAAATTGTTGCGATCAAGTTTCGACTTCCCGTACGTATAAACCTTCCTGCGAGCGCGACCACGGCTATACTTTCACAATTTTGGGCGTATAGTGGCTGAAAGAAGATCAGTGAGCAATGGATCACGAAAAGGATCCGAAAATATCAACTAAGCAAAAAAGTTACAAATATCTTCACATGGGTTCTTCAGTTTTATCAGTCCTCGCGATTTCGTTAACCTTTGCGTTGTTCGTGAGAAATGAGTTAGTGGTTCGTGAGATTACTACAGAGATGAAAATGATGGATGCAAAGTTCTCACAGGTAATTCAGCAAATGAAGGATTCTCTTAAAGAAGCAGCTAAATCTCAGTCCAGTGCAAACAAGAATGCTGCCAATGGTAGGTGATAAAAGAAACCTTACAGAAAGAGATAAGTATATCTCGAAGTGTCAATCTTTAGCTGAGGCCACAAAACGGCTAGTGCTAAACTTTTCGTTTCTTTTGAATTATGGCGTTAAGTTAGGTGGCTTCATTTGTGTTGCATTTTGGTCCTTAAAAAATTCTTTCGAAGTGCTCTCTGTAGAATCAAAGTATAACATTTGTGTGTTTCAGAAGGAAAATGTTGGTATTACTAGTCTTGCAGTGGATTTCAGTGTGCGCGAGGAAAAAACAGCAAAAAAGGTTGAGTGTTTACCGAGATGGAGAAATACAAACATAAATGCCACCGTTATCTGACCTGCGTGTACTTTGTTTCAAACCATTTCGGATCTGTCTTGGAAAAAAATAATGGCCGAAGAGCCGGATTATTTTTCAATCTCTAACATTTTCAGCTCCCGACGCCACCCTTACGATGTAAACTGAGCGCGCCGCTGACTGTCATAACTATTGTAACTCAGCTAAACCCAAGGGGGGGAACCATTTGATTTCTGACGGAAAGGGGTGGGGGGGGGGGGGGGGTTCGGCGATTTAAAACATAATATATCCTGCAAGCCAACTCTCTTGAAAAAAAAGTATCCCGCAACTGGAAAAGCCTAACTTCAGGCTTTGTTTTTGTAGCAAAAAAAAAATTCCATTGGCGACACAGCTAAGGGAAAAGTCAATAAGATTATCACCGGACCTTAATCCTATCGAAATTCAACACCGGGCGGACTTGGCAGGTAATTTTATGTTAACACATCTATTTATACTGGTAGTAATCGCTGATTAAAAGAGAAAGAGTGCTTTCGACACGGAGAAGAATAGATGTCGATTTACTCCCTGCTAAATGTTTTTGTTCACCTTTAGCCGCCACTTGTGAGTGCAATCAACTCGCCCACATTTTGCTTTAGTGCAGTATTGTTGTGATACGGAAGAAACAGCGTGACAGCTGTGTTGCTTTTTCACAGTGACGTATTTCGGGGGCATTTCGGTTCGCATTCGCTCAGCTGAGTTACATGCAAAAATATCTGGGAAATTCGACTAAAGTTATAAGCGAATAATTAACTATTATAGCGCGAAAGCGCGCGTGATATCGCGTAATTCTTATTAATTAGGTGATATCACGATATCATGCCACCTTCGATTTCTCCCAGGTGAGGGAATGGAAACTCTTATATATCGACATATACAAATGACGGAGGTGCTCGTCGTACCTTTTAGGGGTCAAAATTTGTAGATCGGTACTTGTTAGGGTGCTAAAATCTAAAATGACCGCCGTTAGAATTATCGCAGTACCAGTTTACGGTATTGAGCCGAAAAATGGTGACAGAATCGGTACCTCTTAGAGGTAAAAATCCATTTTAACTACGCGCATCAAACGTGATTCTAGTATCATTTAGGGGGTTTTTCGAAAAATTTCCGACGAGCCCCCCCCCCCCCCCCCCCCCCCCGTCCCCCCTCCCCCGTCTTTTTATATGGGAGTCCCCATGGGGACTTCGAACCAATTTCCGTTTAATTCCCTAGGAGGTTCGAAATATTGATATTCCACTGTTATCATCGTGTATCTCCTTTCACTGTAAGGAGAATTTGATGATGCATCCTCACGATCGATTGTGCCTACATTGTAGCCTTTCCGTAACACGCGGTGCTTGGTGAAAACGCGCGTGCTTCTTCCGCACGAATCTTTAGTCTTCATTTTTACTGTCCTTAGAGTCCCCAATTGTTCACTGTTCACTGTAGTGCAAACTGTAAGGAAGGAAACGGGTTTATTTGTTGCAGTGAAAAGGTTATTTTTAAAAGTTCTGTTAAAAACAGCGGCCGAATACGTACAGCAACTGCACTTGCTGCACGTACAATGTTCAGTGTGAGACTCACACGATGGAATGTCATTTTACCTTCCACCACTTTACTGCAGGAAACTTCCATTGAATGTGCTGCTGGCGATGTTATCTTTAACTGCCCGATCTTAAATTGCTTCAGCACCGTCGATCGTAGACTAGAAGCTTTGTTACTTTCGCAAACTTTCCCATCCATAATGGCGAACATTTAGTTTCTCATAAAACTTGAAATTTGCGCCATGTGAGTGGTCACAGAATATTACGTATCGTCATAATAAAAAAAAAAAGAAAAGTCGAAGCATGCTCACTGGGGACTGCAAGTGCTTTATAAATTCAACAAAAGTGTTCTATTTTCACCTAACAGGTCTGGTAGACACATCTCAAATTGCCCGTCGCAGCTTAAAAGAAAACAGCAGTAATACTGAAGACGTTCATGGTGAATTCAAGAAATACTGGAGATACGTGAACACGGTTTTATTAAAGTCATTTTGTCTCCCTCCAAGCAAAGTTTGTGTACCAGGTCCCCCTGGACCGAAAGGAGTCCCAGGACCTCGCGGTAAACAAGGGCCAAAAGGAACGGATGGTGTAAGCGGAAAGCAAGGTATTATGGGGCCGCCAGGTGAAGCTGGAAAACAAGGAATGATGGGAGATCCTGGAGCAGCAGGAGTCAAGGGAGAAAGAGGTAAATGAAAAAATATATATAATATTTTATTTAATTCACAATTATCAAGAATGAAGGATAAATAATGGTATTTCTTCAAATTGCTGTAGAGCAAGTAAAAAAAGACGAAAGGCAAATATAATAAATGGCAAAAAATAAAAGGGAAAACCTTTAGTAATCAAGAAAGAAGTGGCAAGATAATTTTTTTTAACAATTAATATCAGCCTGAGATGTTTGGAAAGCCGATGGTCGAATCATTTTAATTTCTTCCCTTAGCATCGCAAGTCTGTTTCAATTGATAGGATTTTTTTTTCACTTTTACTTTTCTCTAAGGTTAGATGTTGTTTGTCTTTCAGGTGAACCCGGTAAAATAGGAATCATGGGACCTCCCGGTGCATCAGGAGTCACGGGTGAAAAAGGTAAGTAAGATGTCTGTCTGATGTTAGCTGGGCTTACTCGTTGGTGGTGGGACCACTCTGTTCACTTTGTCCATCCTGTCCATACGAATCATTCTACTTCGCCTAACTTATGTCGCTATCCCGGGGGGAAGGGGGGGAGGGGGGGGAGGGGGGGGGTACTCTGAACATTTTTGGGTGGTGGTGTGCCGCCGAGACTCTCAGACCCTTAACCTATGCTAGACCATTTTAGCTGTATTTTGCAACCCTATTCTAGACTAAACACCGTAAAACCCTGCCCTATCCTAGACCTTGGCCTATTCCAGACTCGCTATTTTCCAGAAACTCGTTCACTATCACAGTTATTAGTTAACAGGGGTCAGTAAAAATGCCGTACTGCCCACCGTACCGATTTTTAAATGCCATTTGCCAGTAAACCTTGTCTAGAATAAATTCTTCACGCAACTGATCAGTTTCGCGGAAAATGATACCCTATTCTAGACCAAAAATCTCTGATTACTATACCCTATCCCAGACTAAACTACCTGAAAACCATACCCTTCACAGCGGCACATACCTATATAGCTCATATATGGGAGTACCCCCCCCCCCCCCCCCCCCCCCCCCCCACCTGGGGTCGTTATCCAACATTTATAGACTAAAAAGGTATTCATCCATGCATTTTCCTAGCCTTTTGCTAGGTTATGCAAGGCAGCCAAAGGTAGGCTGTAATTAGAAGACGAAGAGAGGAATTTGTCTTAAAAATTGTGTCTTTTTAAAGACGTGTTAGAACTGTGTGACTAACTTCTCGGCTAAGTGCTTCTGATGCGAAACATATAAAGTTGTAGTGATGAGACATTTGGTCAAGTCATCTAGTTTAGCTTCACCCTTTTAATTCAAGTAAAGATCACAAAGTCTCCCTTGTACCCTCCGACCACCATTATCATTGTATTTTTATTGTTTTGTTTTTGTCTTAAGGGGATCCAGGAAACCCTGGACATCCGGGACCTAAAGGAGAGCCAGGAGAGTCCATATCTGCACCGAAAGTGATTGTATCACCTGCTTCACTGACAGTGACTGAGAATCAAAACGCCATATTTTATTGCGCAGCTGATGGTAACCCGAAGCCTAAAATATCCTGGAGCAAAGTAAATGGCTCAGGATTTTTGAACATAACTGGAAATCAGTTGGAGATTAGGAGTGTCACTTACCATGATTCTGGAAAGTATATTTGTAGGGCAGCAAATTTGCTGGGACAAGAAGAGAAAGTTGTTGAACTAGTTATTGAAGGTGAGATATTATCAAAGTACCCTTCGGGCTATCTCCTGTATGTTTTTACCATTATGAGAACATCTTCATCTCACTGGTTACCCCTCTATATTTATCGCGTACCAATTTTTTTGGGAGAGCCAATATGAGTTAAATATCGTGCCCGAGTAGCCTTTTTGTACCCTTTCAGCTAAACTACGCTATTAGTGACTAAAATATCCAATTTTTATGTTTACTGAGATACTGCGACAAATCGTTTTCAGCATTAGAACTTATTCGATTACTAAGGCCCGGTTTAAACGTCGCATTTCACATATGCCGAATCTATTACCTATTGGGGTTGACTCAAATAATTAAATTCGACATTCGATAGAGTCGCATTGAATTCACGAGCGAGTCTTTAGGAAAAAATGTAGAATTGTGGGTAAAACATACATGTAATTTAAAACTTCAAATCGGCACATGTGAATTTCGACGAATAAACAAGTGTCGAACTTGCATCGAATATTCGACTGGGTCAGTCGAAGATGCGACAGAATGTTTCTTTATTTGGGTAATAATATATTAAGGACCTAAGCTCTCCTCTTTATAAGACCCCTGGAACCCCGTACAAAGTTGCACAATCCGATACCAGGGCTTATATTCAGGACTACAACCCTGGCCAATACTCTTGGGACACTTCCGAAATAACTCTGCAATTTTAAGCATTCCCCCTTCCCCCTCCCCCCTCCCCAGTGCAATGTTGACCTCACGGGTAAGAAATTGTTTTCACGGCAATCAACATTGCTGTGGGGAGGGGGCGGGAGGACTGAAATGGCATGTGATAACGACATTCAGAAGCATACTGAATAGTAGGATAAAAATATATTAGAGAAGCGTATTTTTGCGTGTAATTTCAGTGAGTGTCCCAAGAAGTATTGCCAGGGTTGTCTGAAATTGGCTTTGTAATAGAAATGGACTTTCTGTTCTTCTATGGTGTTATTTTCGTTGGTATTACTGTCGAGGTAGCCATGTTTGTAATCGTGATCGCAAAGAATTGACATTTATCTCCACTGGTGAACATCGCAATATATGCACTGAGCTATGTGACTCAGTTTCAAGGGCCTGTTAGCGAGAAGATAGCTCATATTTGGATTGTCGTGTTCTTTACATAGTCCGTTATTGTAACTAAGCTTTCATTTGTAACAGTGGTGTTACAAGTTTGGCGGACAAGCTATTATGTGCTTTCATTGATCATGTGTCGCCTGTTTTTGTGCCTACTTTACGAGATTTTAGAATTCTGTATCACGAAAATGAGTTCCAATTTACGCGCGATTCGCGCGCTGTGGCGTCCGTTCTTTATGCGTAAGCGTTGCCACTTAAGCCCGGTTTCCATATGATCGCTACGATCGCTGCGATCGCTGCGATCGCTGGAAAAAAAGTTCAGCGATCGTAGCGATCATATGGAAACCACTCTCCAGCGATCGTAGCGATCACAGCGATCGCAGCGACAACGATCGCTGCGATCGCTGTGATTCTATCTCAGCGATCGTGGCGATCGTAGCGATCATATGGAAACCACTCTCCAGCGATCGCAGCGATCGCAGCGATCGCAGCGACAGCAAAAATACCAAGATGCACTGCGTACGCTCACTCAAAGGGTGCGATTTGGCCCTTTTTATGGAAGAAGTGCAAAGATACGACTGTCTTTATAACAAATTTTAAAAACAATTCACAGCCGCTATGTTGAATTTCAAGAATGAGGCGAAACGATATTGTCAGACCCAGGTCCCCTCGATCTTCATTTACTTTCCCAGCGATCGTAGCGATCGCAGCGATCATATGGAAACCATCAATCGCTGCGATCGCTGAACTATTTTTTTCAGCGATCGCAGCGATCGCAGCGATCGCAACGATCCTAGCGATCGTAGCGATCGTAGCGATCATATGGAAACCGGGCTTTAGGCGATTCTGGAGACAAATACCACAGGAGAAACAGCAAGACTTAATTCCATGTGGTCGCTGCTTCGCTAAGTTTATTTTCAGTTGGATAACGCAGCTCAGATAGCGCGTGACATGTTGTGTCTATCATGTCGACTTGCTTTATTTGTGACATTTCTCGGCAACATTTCTCGGCAACATTTCGCACCAAAGAAAAGTAATTTTTGAAATGCTTCTAATCAACTTCTGATCTGTCGAAGAGCGTCAATAGTGTTGCTATCATCTGATCTTGTTCATGAGATGGATTTGTCTACACATTAGGGCCGATATGTATGATTTTCAACATTTCTCACTTCAATAACATAACAAAAAATGAAATTTAATTAAATCATTTTACTGCCATTTTGGTGAGAAATGTTCATAAATAGCCACACGGTTCTTGTGCTATATGAAAACGAGTACAAAACAAAGATAACACACAAGCGATAGAATTCCATGCCAGTTTATATTTAAAAAAGCTATTGGCTGTCCGGCAGGTCTCTTCGAAAGAGTGAGAAATGACTAGAAATAATAGTGAGAACTGTTACAACGTGTTGCTGTCACGCAATGCTTTCAAAGTAAATATATAATGTGGACGCTAGGCATTCCACTCCATTATTTTGCCGTCCCAAGGCATCACTCCTACCATACAATTCGCAATAGCGATTAAACATCGGGACTTTCAGGACTTTCATATTTAAAACGGCGTAAAACAGTCTTACAATCAGCCGCATGTGAAATCATTAAACTTTCGTCAAAATTCTAAAACGAATGATCGAACGTTAACCCGGCGACCCGCCTAGGCACGCACACACTTAACTACTTAATGTGCACTTCCGTACCTACAATTTACCCACCTTTCTTTGTGCTTTTTTCACGATTAAAACCTTTTCCTTACAAAGACGTTTTCGGACAACCCTGGCCAATACTCTTGGGACACTTCCGAAATAACTCTGCAATTTTAAGCATTCCCCCTTTCCCCTCCTCCCTCCCCAGTGCAATGTTGACCTCACGGGTAAGAAATTGTTTTCACGGCAATCAACATTGCTGTGGGGAGGGGGCGGGAGGACTGAAATGGCATGTGATAACGACATTCAGAAGCATACTGAATAGTAGGATAAAAATATATTAGAGAAGCGTATTTTTGCGTGTAATTTCAGTGAGTGTCCCAAGAAGTATTGCCAGGGTTGTCTGAAATTGGCTTTGTAATAGAAATGGACTTTCTGTTCTTCTATGGTGTTATTTTCGTTGGTATTACTGTCGAGGTAGCCATGTTTGTAATCGTGATCGCAAAGAATTGACATTTATCTCCACTGGTGAACATCGCAATATATGCACTGAGCTATGTGACTCAGTTTCAAGGGCCTGTTAGCGAGAAGATAGCTCATATTTGGATTGTCGTGTTCTTTACATAGTCCGTTATTGTAACTAAGCTTTCATTTGTAACAGTGGTGTTACAAGTTTGGCGGACAAGCTATTATGTGCTTTCATTGATCATGTGTCGCCTGTTTTTGTGCCTACTTTACGAGATTTTAGAATTCTGTATCACGAAAATGAGTTCCAATTTACGCGCGATTCGCGCGCTGTGGCGTCCGTTCTTTATGCGTAAGCGTTGCCACTTAGGCGATTCTGGAGACAAATACCACAGGAGAAACAGCAAGACTTAATTCCATGTGGTCGCTGCTTCGCTAAGTTTATTTTCAGTTGGATAACGCAGCTCAGATAGCGCGTGACATGTTGTGTCTATCATGTCGACTTGCTTTATTTGTGACATTTCTCGGCAACATTTCTCGGCAACATTTCGCACCAAAGAAAAGTAATTTTTGAAATGCTTTTAATCAACTTCTGATCTGTCGAAGAGCGTCAATAGTGTTGCTATCATCTGATCTTGTTCATGAGATGGATTTGTCTACACATTAGGGCCGATATGTATGATTTTCAACATTTCTCACTTCAATAACATAACAAAAAATGAAATTTAATTAAATCATTTTACTGCCATTTTGGTGAGAAATGTTCATAAATAGCCACACGGTTCTTGTGCTATATGAAAA
The DNA here is from genome assembly GCA_024195265.1 of Dendrophyllia cribrosa. Taxonomy (NCBI): domain Eukaryota; kingdom Metazoa; phylum Cnidaria; class Anthozoa; order Scleractinia; family Dendrophylliidae; genus Dendrophyllia; species Dendrophyllia cribrosa. The sequence continues at coordinate 42,938,958 of JAJLRJ010000004.1, forward strand.
CGAGTACAAAACAAAGATAACACACAAGCGATAGAATTCCATGCCAGTTTATTTTTAAAAAAGCTATTGGCTGTCCGGCAGGTCTCTTCGAAAGAGTGAGAAATGACTAGAAATAATAGTGAGAACTGTTACAACGTGTTGCTGTCACGCAATGCTTTCAAAGTAAATATATAATGTGGACGCTAGGCATTCCACTCCATTATTTTGCCGTCCCAAGGCATCACTCCTACCATACAATTCGCAATAGCGATTAAACATCGGGACTTTCAGGACTTTCATATTTAAAACGGCGTAAAACAGTCTTACAATCAGCCGCATGTGAAATCATTAAACTTTCGTCAAAATTCTAAAACGAATGATCGAACGTTAACCCGGCGACCCGCCTAGGCACGCACAGTATGCAATACACACAAAGAGAACACTTAACTACTTAATGTGCACTTCCGTACCTACAATTTACCCACCTTTCTTTGTGCTTTTTTCACGATTAAAACCTTTTCCTTACAAAGACGTTTTCGGACAACCCTAGCCAATACTCTTGGGACACTTCCGAAATAACTCTGCAATTTTAAGCATTCCCCCTTCCCCCTCCCCCCTCCCCAGTGCAATGTTGACCTCACGGGTAAGAAATTGTTTTCACGGCAATCAACATTGCTGTGGGGAGGGGGGAGGACTGAAATGGCATGTGATAACGACATTCAGAAGCATACTGAATAGTAGGATAAAAATATATTAGAGAAGCGTATTTTTGCGTGTAATTTCAGTGAGTGTCCCAAGAAGTATTGGCTAGGGTTGTAGTTCTCTTGCTGAGACTTAATTTATACAAGTCATTTCACTGCTTCTCTTGCAAAAGACAATTTAGGCCTCGTAGAGCGGGTAATTTGCTGATGTTCTTCTGTTGTTACTTTAAATTAGTTTCGCCACATTTTACCCAAGTTCCTAACAGAGCTATAGCCATACGAGAAGGTTCCACTGCAACTGTTCATTGTCGAGCCTTCGGCTTTCCACTACCAGTAATTCGTTGGTCCAAAGCATTCTCTTCTTTACCGCAAGGACGATCCACAGTTGTCAATGGAACTCTTAAAGTTTCACGATTCAGTCTTCAAGACGTCGGTAGCTATCAGTGTAAAGCCTCTAACAAGCTGGGATCTGTTATTTACGCAACCACGTTACATTTGCAAAAACCTCCAGGTAAGATTCGTTAACGTAACAACAACAACCAAATAATTGAAATAATTAATTAAAAATTAAATTAGAGTACTAGCTGTCTGGAATAACAATAGCGGATGAGCGGAGCCAGGCAGCCAACTGTTCTAAGAATTTAATTAACAAGTTACAGGTCGGCAAGATCATGATGGCACAAATTCACGCAACAGACATACAGACACATAAAACAACAACAAAAACAAATGGAGAACGTAGTTCATTTACATCTACACTCAACTGAACGCGATAGAAAACTTAAAAACATATAGTTTCACTTTCCGGTTACGCATTTGGTTTTGGGCTTTCAGTCGGACCATTTCTTGGTTTCCGTTGATGTTTGATTTCGCAGTTACTTGGAATTCTTTTTAAACGCACATCTTTCAGTTGAATTTGTATAATGGCCCTTATGCATGTTTACGTCAGACTAGCTCATTTCACCCCAATCCTCCTAGCCTGTTCCAGGCTCCGAGATAGTGGGGAACGCGCGAAGTAAAAAAACAAACAAACAGGGAAAAATCTCTTCCCCCGTGATTTTTCCCTTTTTTTACTTCGCGCGTTCCCCACTATCTCGGAGCCTGGAACAGGCTACAATCCTCCTTTTGGAATTGTAAACTTGTGAAGTTTCACAACAATGAATTCCCAAAGCAGTAATTAACTTTCAAAAGAATACCCACCCCAAAACAGTGTGAATGCGAAGAATGTTGTTCACAAACGAGGCTTAGGAGTGGATTTTGAGATAATGACGTAATATCCATAAGGACCTTTATAACCCATGTCGTATTTTTTCGGGAATGAACAAAATTATATGTATAAACGAAGAGAAAAGAAAAGGAGGACTCATTGCGTTTTAAAGATAACCTTATAAAGGCACTTTATAATTTGGTTCCGCGAGCCGGAGGATTCTCGACAATAACTGAGTTAGTTATTATCCTACATCCATGTCATTTATTATTTAGATTGCACGGTCGTCTAAAAATGTACCACAAACCCTCTATTAAGTCCCCCTCTCAAATAACCCCCCTCCCCCTTTTCTTTCACAACCAAAACAATAAGCTACAGAAGTCAGGCATGAATTCTCATACAGTACTCGCGAGCTTGAGGAAAAATATTAACGTTTCTTCTAATTTTACAGTCGTGGAGATGTGAGTGACATTATACGCATTGTACAAGTTATTTGTAACATTTTTATTCACTTGTGGGACCCTGCAGAATTTATAAATTACTAAAAAATTAGCAGTGAACTGCTGGGGTTTCGCTAAACTATAATGATAAGTTCCCCCTCTTTAAAGCCTTCCTCCCCCCCCCCCCCCCCCCCCCATCCTCGAACGCGCTTGAATTAATAGAGGATATACGGTAGTTATACCGTGGGATTCGGAAGTATTACTAACAAAACAATGAAAACCATTACCCGAGAATTCACTACCATAGAGGAGTTATCTATTTAAATGTAACTTTCTTTCACAAACACAGTTTGTCGTTTACAAAAATTGCTTTCTTTCATATGGTAGTAGTAGTAGTAGTAGTAGTAGTAGTAGTAAATTGCTTTATTTGCATGACCGCAAAATTTTACAGTATTGCAAAAGCATATTTATAGCAATTAATAACAAAACAAGACTAATAGTACTCTAATATTATGCTAATGAACTTAAGTTACATCACTTTCACTTGATAATAACAATATATCACGTATATTCATACACAAGGAAATAAACTTCATTACTAGCTTATTCACATGATAGTCGTTAGAGTTCATGAGAAGTTTTATACTTTCTGAGGTTGATTCAGATAATCCATACCACGTTCCCCCCTTTGTCTACTTGGACCACAGAAAAGGTCCTAAATATTTCAGAGAATGTTTCCCGTACTCGTGGTTAAGTAAAATCGGAATTCCTTAAGTTGTAAAGATATTGAGGAAAAATAACCAGCATTATAAATGCTTGATTTGACTTTATATAGTTGCACAGTTTGCTGAAAGGTGTTGGTTGGTTTTTATTACGTAGAATTCAAAGCGGTCTTTACAAACCTCGGTGCAAGTGGGAGACTGGGTCCAACATCATTTGGCTACCACTACAATGGTCAAGTTATAGTGGTCAGCGGTATGCAAAGATGGACTGTGCCGTACACAGGTGACTACAGAATAGAAGCAATAGGAGCCGCAGGGGGGTACGATGCACGCAGTAACAGCCGTCAGTACCGAGGAAGAGGCGCTAGAATAACAGGAACTTTTCACTTATCCAAAGATGAAACAATTCTGATTCTTGTTGGTCAAGAAGGGGGTATTAACAGAAACGGTTATGGCTCTGGAGGCGGTGGAGGTACGTTTGTAGTGAGAGAAAGCCACACGCCTCTGATAATAGCTGGAGGAGGAGGAGGCGTAAGGTCTGCTCGGTCAAAACACACAGAATGTGATGCCTCCACGAGCACATCAGGGCGAGCTGGGTACAAGTCAGGGCCAGGTGGAAGCAATGGACATGGTGCACAGACCGGTGACGAAGACGACAGCGACGATGATGATGATAGTGGGTCTGGGTCTGGAGGAAGTAGTGGAGATGGTGCACAGACCAATTTAGGTAAGAATCACCAAGGAGCTATAAGAAAATGCCATACAAAACTGAAAGAAAATCCTTAAATCCCATAGTTATCTGAACAGATAGTCGAGTCTTAGCAACTAAATCAAAACCTAAATACCCCCTTTGGCACATTTATCGTGATTGATTAAGAATACTCGATTTTTATTGGTTCTCTCGTCGTTGACTATCCGCTGATAGTTAACTATGACACGCTCTCCATATCCGCTATTTATCTAATTAAACTAATTCGGCGACGTTTTGGTCAGTTTGGTTGTAATTTGCCGGTCCAGACAGTGGTAAAAAAGCAGCATAATAGCTTCAAATTGCCGTTATCGTCAATAGGTTAAATATTTTTACAATAACCACCTCTTGACAACGGCAACGGCTTGCAAAATGCGTTCCTAATGCCCAAAGTACACTATTCATAACGGCTACACAATCAGCCACTGAGCAATATTGTACGAGCTTTGACGCTATGAAGAGAGCACTAAACTGGATTCGCATCGCGTGAAGCAGAATCCTTGAACTGCGCCAAACGTGTTGCAATGAATGTTTATCTGGATGTGACCTTGAGATCGCTTGCGCGTGTTACTAAAATCAGAAACATAACCGTAACAGCATTGAAAGCACACTACTTTCGTAAAATCAAGGAAAATCTGACAACTTTTGGGTTGATTCCACAGAAATCAGCACGTAGGTTGTACCGGAGAAAAACCTTCGTCCATGCTCACATGATTAACGTATGCCTACTGACATGTACCGAGAAGTATGATTCCAGAATTGGGAAAATAACCGAAACGAAATCAAGACAAATAGTTCATTATCTGAGACCTTTCGGAAGGATATTACCCGATTCCACGGCGATGGCGTAAATTTGATTTAAATGTCGGCCCGACGTTTTTCAACTGATTTATTCTAAGCCTGCGTGAATTCTCTCCGCACCAGATGGTCCAAGATACACCAGAAGGGCAATATTTAGAATGAGAGAATAAACACTTAATGACTGGTCCCGAGGAAAACAGTGAATTTTGTTTTCCGAGAATCTCGATATTTCCCGAGACGAAGTCGTAGGGAAACTTCGAGATTCGAGGGAAACAAAATTCGCTGTTTCTCGAGGGATCAGTCATTAAAGGCTGGTTTTCACTAGCGCATAAGCATAAGCACAAGCCAACATAAGCAGACTCAGTAACGTGTTATTCATTAGTTCCAATTGTTTGAACAAAACAGAACAATAGGCACTAATGATCAGCATGTTACTGAGTCTGCGTATGTTGGCTTGTGCTTATGCTTATGCGCTAGTGAAAACCAGCCTTAAGTGATTTGTTATATAGCAACACAACACAACACAACACAGTTTGAAAGACGCGCCGAGCACTCGAGGTAAACATCAATCGCATCATAATCACCACGTAATCGTGCCACCTTTTGTCACGGTCTAATCACTTGTGCTAGCGGGCAACAGTGCAATGTTACCCTCTGACGTCAAAATTGTTGCTTTCTTTCGCAAATATTGCCCGCTTTGGCGGGAAACAGTTTGTTTGTTAGATGCCATGTGACTATAAATCAACCAGTCAACGCGCTTTGAATTGAGAAAAACTCCAGCTATATAACAATAATTGATCACCCAGGTTAAATACATTGTGACTCTATACAGCTCATTATATCAAATTCGTATTTTCTCATAAACGATAACATCACAATAATTCATTTTCAGGTGGTGGCGGTGGTGGATTTTATTCGAGTGGCAGAAGTTCGAAGGGGTTTGGTATCATCATTGAGAGTGGCGGAGAAGGAGGCAAAGGATTTCTTCAGGGAGGCATGGGCGGAAAAGCCTTCAATAACAATGCTGACGGAGGGTTTGGAGGTGGCGGTGCTGCTGGTGCTGGTGCTTTTGGAGCTGCTAGAGGTGGTGGAGGAGGCGGAGGCTACTCTGGAGGAAGTAGCGGACAGAATAAAGAAGACTCCTGTGGGGGAGGAGGAGGATCTTACAATACTGGAAAAAATCAACAGAGCGAATGCTGTTACAATGCAGATGGACATGGTCAGGTCACCATAACAACGACCTAATATTCACGGAACAGTAACCAATAACAGTCGGCCTTGTCCCCAGGCTTTTCTATGTTTTGAAAATGATGATCAATCCCTAGCAAGTTAATTCAATTGACAATAAAGCTTAAATACTAGTATTAATCTACTAGCGCTCTATCACGAATGCTGTTCTCTTATTGGCTACGCTACTCACTATCTATCCTGTTGTAGAAAGTGAGTGTATGCAGTTGTCAGTGTGCGATTGTTATTTATATCCGTTATTCAATAAAAACGCGTCTCGTAGATTTATACTAAAACAATTAGATTATTCGCTCTTGATTTCTATACGTGACAGTTGAGTTTGGGCGATGAAATCTCGAGCTCATAATGTAATTGTTAAATAGGATTGATTTCGTGTTAGGAAAATGGTCAAAGCTATTGTACTCGGACAGGATCCGCCGTTAAAAAAGACTAGAGACGGTTGGAAGGGGGGAAATACTCCCAGGGAGGGGGTACTCTCTATATGTTTGGGTGGTGGCGTGCGCTGGGACTCTAAAACCCTTACCGTATACCAGACATCCAAAATCCCTACCCTCTCTCAGACTCGCTATTTTCCAGAAACTCTATTTTCATGCCACTGATCAGTTTCCTGATTTCCCCGGGAAAATACTGTACCCGTTCAATGCGAACAAGTACAAAACTTGCACTCCTGCACTTGTACATGTACAAAACGTTTGTGGTGAACAGTTTACTCGCGAAATTGACCCCCGAAATTCGCTTTTTTGTGATTATTTGCATAATGTCAAATCTTCTAGTTTGTCTATGTCATTATTAGTATCTGAACAACATGGTTATAATACCCGTAATTCATCTTCAGACCAAATATTTATAAATTCGTTCCAAACAAATTTAGATTTTTAATTTTAGTTTTCTTTCACTTCTCAGTTCAGGTGGCTGCCTTTTCTATTTAGTATATCCCACCCATTTTGTCTTAAGAATACAGCCGATGTCGACTACCATGTTGTGCTATGTCTGGGGGGAAGGGGGGGGGGGGGGGGGGGGGGGGGGGGGGGGGGGGGGGTGACGGGAGACTGGAGAAGAAATGGTAAGTCTGTTGAACTTCAATACTTTATTTTTAATTTTGCAAACAAACTAACCGTCTTGTAGTTACCTAAAAAAAATTTACCCGTTTGAGTGCCTCCGTCTATAATAAAACAAGTGTTGATTCGCGTATTGATTTATACCAGCCTTAATTCAAAGCGTCAAATCCTTAATTTCAAACCTGATCCAAGAAGTGTAAGCTTATAGAAAATGATGAAGTCAAACAGACCCGGCGCGAATACTATTAAAAATCTATTTTCACGCAAACGTTTGGTTCCCTAGTGAGGTTGGAAAAAAAAACCCTACCCCTTTTAAAATAACATTAAGCTTTCACGATTAGTAGCCGTTGGTTTTTATCATTGAAGTGATCACCCATTCAATTTACATATGACCGATTTATTCGTTTGCTTAGAAGAGTGGAAACTGTTCGGATAACTACAGTTTTGCGGCCTTTCAAATCGTGACTCCTCGCAAATTAAGACCACGTTCTAAAAGTTGCCTATTTTTGACAATTATTTGGACCGCAACGGAGATTTCTAAGAAAATCACTAGACTGCGAGCAGTCTCTTATTTTTCTTTAAATCAGTCGAGCGCGATCGATCCGAGAATGGCGTGACATACGAGCCGCGAGGAACGAGGGCGCTAGCGGCGAGAAGAAAAAATAAAGCTCACTACTCACCCTGCTAAAAGCTTAGTACTCTCCCTGTTAAAGCTCACTACATATACTCGCCCTGCGAAAAGCTTAGTACTCACCCTGCTAAAAGCTTGGTACTCACCCTACTAAAAGCTTACTCGCCCCAATCCCTTCTCGTTTTTACAGCAATTTGCATAATTACAAAATGTACGCTCTCGCGCGTGGCACTGAGGAGAAAAGGGCGACAGCTGGTCTAGAAAATCACCGAACCGAACAACAATTCACCCATTGTTTTACCGCAGAAATGCTGTTCGGTAGATAAATTGAAATAGGGCGTTGTTTGAAATTATAAGATTTGTAATATGTAAAACCAATAAAGACTTTTGTTCTGGGGCCATCGTAGCTTGATAAGAAATAGAACACAAACTGCGGTGATAAACATATTGAACTTATTCATTTTTTATAAAACTTGACGTTTCGTATGCTACTACATACATTTTTTCCAATAAATCAGTCATCATTTCAAGCAAGAGTGCAACGTTCGGTTGAAACAAGTGAACTTTATAATCTATTTTACATAACCGCTAAAGAGGCTCATAGGAATTTAACTCGTTAAAATTATTCAAATCTTGGCGTCTGTCTTAAATATATTTTAAAAAGTCAATTTAAATAATGCAATGGCTCTTGTCAGTAAGAATTAAAATGTATTTTTAATCCAAAGAGCATACATGTATATTAATTAGTTCTCCATGCTTGCATGTCCGCTCTAGGTAATCTTTAGGATTTAATTAACATGACTAAAGTTAACTGAAAACAAACTTGTAAAGCATTAAAAAAGCACCATCATGGCCACACTTTAAGATGTCTGCAAATTAAAATTTGCATGCTCGATAGTTGGAACACCCTTGCACATCATGATGAACTTGAGTGACCACTGAAACAACCGACCGCTCATTAAAGTTTAGTCGTTTCCGTTTGAATGATCACAGTCGTAAGCATGGATTTCTTTTACGGACTAGAAAGTTTATAGAACCATCTTGTGCATCCTAATAAACAGCATCAATGAAAAGTACTGCTCAATAAGTTTCATTCAGAATGGCGCATTGACTTTACTATTTTAGACACACGGCTCGGTACAACATAAAAAAATAGCACAACTGGAAAGTACTGCTCCATAACTTTCATTTGAATGGTTACAATGTTCATGTTCTTACACAGTCAGCCCCATAATTTGAACCTCACAGGCTCGACTCACAGATGGAGATTTCTTAGCAAATCACTGTTCAGACGAAATGACCAATATGGCCATCATCTTTAAGAGAATTGTTTCCACCCTATTTTGTTTGTGTATTTGTCCTTCAGCCAAATGGGTTTCGCTTTGAAGATTTTTGTTACCGTTTGCAAATTAATGATCGAAAACAAGATTGTCATTTACTTGTTTTTTCTCATCGGTGCATGTCAAATAAGATCGAAATGGACAACGCTAGAACTCCTGATGATTAATTATCTGCGATCGGAATGGAAAGCTTTTGTGCCAAGGAAATAGAGCGTGGTTTAATTTAAGCATATTATATATTGCCTTAAACAAGTCAATCACGCGAACTAAAATCAGTTGACAGCTCGAAAGATAAAAGCAAACATCTGTAAAGGGTAAGTCTGTTGAACTTCAATACTTTATTTTTAATTTTGCACCCAAAACAAACCGAGCAATATAACCGTCTTGTAGCTACCTAAAACATTTCACCCGTTTGAGTGCCTCTGTGATCAAACCATAGTTGACTCGCGTATTGATTTATACTAGCCCTAATTCACTTCAAAACGCGCCAGGTGTATTTCAACTGAAAGCGTCCAATTTTTAACTGGCTCGTCGCTCTGCGACGAGACAGTTCTTAAAGTACCCTCCTTTTTTTTTTTTTTTTTTTTTTTTTTTTTCCCTGTCGGGTCACCTGCCCCGGGAATCGCTTTTGCTGCGGCCAACACCGTACCTAGTTTACTTCCGGTTTTCAGAAATGGCGTAATCAGTGATGTCGGCAACTATAACTCAAATATTTACCGTTCTTATTTCGACGGAATTGTTAAAAATTAAATCTCTGTGATTTTCGGATGTGATCTATTTCTGGTAAAGGGAAAGCGGGTTGAATTTTTCTAACCAAATCAATTGTCAAACAGTCGAGTTTAGATCAAATAAATCGTTGAATATAACACGTCCCGGCACGTCACAGAATTGCTGAGTGATCAATTCTCAAGCATTACTCCGTGCAGTCACGTTCAAATTCCACACATCTCGTATTCATGTCACGCTATTTGATCGATCGTGTTGATATTGTTAATTCTCCAAAATGCCTGTGTTTAAACAATCCTGATTCCTTGTAGTAGGTGGTTTGAAGGATTTTAAAGCGAACAAAATATACAAAGTTCTAAACTTATGTTTTTTCTAACAGTACCGAGCCGATCAGAGAAAAAAATATAGACCTGAAACTGTAGCCTACTAAGGGGGGGTGTGGGGTGGGGGGTGGGGGCAGGTGGCGGTGTTCGGCAATTTTTCTGATCATGAATTTTTTTCCCGTCTTGATGTTGTGCAAGAATTTTTTTCGGGATTGCTCCATACCTTTTTTTCCTTTCGCTCGCTGTGCATTACTTTTTTTTCTTTACTTTTGCTGTGCAGGAATTTGTTTTTAGTAATTGCCCAACCCCCCCCCCCCCCCCCCCCCCCCCCCCCCCCCCTCTTAACAATAAAATGGTCCGTCCCTAAGGAGTGCTTGAAGCGGGCTGTGGAATGTAAATGTGGACTGGACTGTGCATATTGATAGATTCTAGATTGTATATTGTGGCTTGCTAATATAAAACTCTAAAATGAAAACCGGGTGGAAACTGAGGCCAAACGAGCCAGTTTCGAAGCCCATCGGGCTCCTTGTTATTCTTAATTTCAAACCGGATTAGCAAGAAATTAATTTTTTTATTGCATGCAGCTTTGGCGGTCGCCTCGCTTCCCTGCGCGCATATGTAAGCCAAAAGAAAATGATGAAGTCAAACAGACCTGGCGTGAATACTATTAAAAATCTATTTTCAAGAAAACGTTTGGTTTCCTGAAAAAACAAAACAACCCTTTTAAAATAACATTAAACTTTCACAAGTAATAGCAGTTGGTTTTTATCATTAAATTGTGAGATCTGGATGGTAAGATCACCCATTCAATTTACATGACCGATTTATTCGCTTGCTTAGAAGAGTGGAAACTGTTCTAAGATGTTTTACGGATACCTTTATCTCTTGTGGCCTTTCAAATCGTGACTCCCCGCGACGCCGACGTTCTAGAAGTTGCCTATTTTATGGCGGTCTTGACATTTATTTGGACCGCAACGGAGATTTCTAAGAAAATCACCGAACCGAACAACAATTCACCCATTGTTTAACCGCAGAAATGCTGTTCGGTAGATAAATTGAAATAGGGCGTTGTTTGAAATTCATAAGATTTGTAATATATAAAATCAATAAAGCAGTCATTATTTCAAGCAAGAGAGCAACGCTCGGTTGAAACAAGTGGACTTTGCAAGTAAAGTAGTTTTCCGTTGATTTCGTAAAGTGAACGTACATCCTACAGTAGGTGAAATCGTTTCAGCGCATTTAAGACTCAAGGTAAAAATTTTGAACTTTGTTATAGTTCAGTTCTAGCTTCAAATTTAACTCATGGACCATTTCATCTTGTGTAATTCCATAAAATACGGCTTTGATAATCGACTCAATTACCCACGCAAACGTATAGTTAGCAGTGGGCTTTTGCAGCTATTTAATTGACGAACGCAAGGGCCCTTAGACCCTTGGTCCGGTTGTTAAAATACACGTTTTGCTGGCGGAAATTTCGAAGATTAGCTATTTCTGCTGGGTCGTTGAAAGTGACGAATAGCTATGTTGTGTGTAGGTGAATTAAAATAGAGCGTGAATTTATTTTTTTGTATTAATTAAATGTAAGAGCACTCTGGACTCAAGATAAGACTGAACTGAATATGGTTATCCTCGCATCAAACTTAAATCGTGGAACTTTTTGCGTAATCCCATATAGAATACAGCTTTAGAAGTTCACTCAGTCCTCTGTTTCCCGCGCAAGCGGTCTTTGCTCCAAGGTACATGGCACGCACCATGTACTAAGATTTAGAAATTTATAACATGTATAGTGCCTTTCTGATATGTCTTGTATAATGGACCGGTTATTTAAATGAAGTCTATCTTAGACGGAAGTTTACGAAAATTAATGGACCTCCCGGCATATCTGTTTATAAGTTGGTTATTTTAGGGAGATTAATGTTTTTCTAGTCTGTGCTTTATGCCTTCTTGACATTGTTTGCAGTAAATAGCGTTTAATATTAGGGTTGGCCAGATTAAAATTGAGTTAGACCGCGGTTTTGTTAAACACCATCAAAACTTCGTTTACAATAACTGGCCCAATGTGTCCAATTGTGTCATATATGTAGAAGGAGTTTATATTATTTTAAACTGAATCTGCTGCCTTTCCAAGAGACAGAACAGTAAGTTTATTTAATTTTATGGGAATGGAACTGTTGTCGTCTTGGTAGAAAGATTATATACGTCGCCGGGAAACCTTGCAATATTTCTGAGAGAAAGTGGCCAGCATACACTTCTGCAGAGGCCTCCCGTGACTCTTCGATATCTCATTAGAGGTTTAAGGGTGCTCTCTCCAACTTTTCTAATCAAACAATTTTCACATTTGTTGTAGGACAGACATGCCTATTAGCAGTGTGACAGTGCGGCTTTTGTTGGTGTCCAGTCTAGTATGCAGTAAGTACTTACATCTCTTTTGATAACAATTTCAAGCCTTAAGGAAAAACAATTTCGACTTGTGTATTTATATTTTATTTTATTTTCTCTTTTTCAGTAATAATTGCAAGAGATATTGGTAAGATTATTACAGCTTTTATACATCACTTAGAAGAAAGCCCAACAACATGTATATGTAGTAACCAATTAAATTGTTCCAATTACTGTAGTTTTACCTTTTGATATCGATTCTGAGGAAGAAATCGTAAAATGTTTCGAAAATTGAAATATAAGCTATGAGCAGTACTTTCCTGTGGTACTACTTTCAATTATGATAAACAAGATGAATCTATGTTTTGCGCCTGCGAATAAAATCCTCGTTTGACCATTTAAATTTCAATCCCAATGTTTATAACTGACATTCATAAAAACCATTGATATTGATCCAATAGCTAGTCTGTATATAGGTGTGGTCCCTTCCTTATGTATAAGAAACATATATTTATGTCTAAAAGGTAAGATAGAGATATTCTACAGTCTTTGTTATTATTATTATTATTATTATTATTATTATTATTATTATTATTATTATAAGTTCTGATTTTTCAAATAAGAACCACTCAGGTTCAACTTTTAGACCCAACAGGTTCTTATATCATGGGGTATTAAATGTCGAAATTTTAGCCTTCATGTTCTTAATCCACTAGGTTCTTCTAATACGTGTTTTTTTTTTACTGTATTTCTTTGACAGTGAAAAGACCAATCGCCAGCCTTTCTGGGATTGAAGCCAAGATACATGATGACTTCGCTAATTTTTTTAATGATGCTAAAGCTTTGCTGAATGACGATGAAAACGACGGTTCTGGTGAGAACCCTCAACCAAACCTCGGAGCTGGCCGAGGTCGTGGTAAGGGACGCGGTCGGCCGGAACGTGGACGTGGACGCGGAAGCTCGCTTGTTCGAGGCAGGTCAATCTCTGGCGAGAAACTCACTGATAATATTCAAGGCGACTACAAAGCTTTACTGAATAACGATGGAGGCGATGGTTCTGGAGAGAACCCTCAACCAAACCTCGGAGCTGGCCGTGGACATGGCAAGGGACGTGGTCGTGGACGGGGAAGCTCGCTTGTTCGAGGCGTGTCAATATATGATGAAAAAGTCAATAATTATATTCAAGGCGACTCCAACGATCGAATGATTCAGGACACGTATAACAAGTTTTACGACTCTAGAAACTAGATGTGGTAAGTAGTAGAAAGTATTGTTGTGTGAAAGTGTTGTTTGCTTGTGCAATTTCCCTTCTCAGAGAGGTGTATGTCCGGAAAGAAAATTGAGTAAACGCGCAAGGTTATTTAGAAAGTTACTCATCAGCTGTTAACACATTCTTTTAAAGCGTATCTATTTTAGTATCTCGCAAAACACTAACACAAACAAAACAGTGTGTTAGTAAAATTCGATGACGCGCTTGGCAGGTTTTTAATATATTTTTTAACTGCTGTCAAACTGTGAAAGTCTATTCATTATGCTTACTAACTCTCGTACTAACTTTCGGTTTAATTTGTTTATGTTGGTAAGCATTCGATTAATTCTAGTCCGTAGGCTCCCTTTTAAGTGCAAAGAAACTTCATTCTTGCAATTTGCAGTGCAACATTAAACACTTAATGACTGGTCCCGAGGGAAACAAAATTCATTGTTTCCCGAGGGATCAGTCATTAAGTGATTTGTTATATAGCAACACAAAAAAAACACAACACAGTTTGAAAAACGCGCCAAGCACTCGAGGTAAAATATCAATCGCATCATAATCATGCCACCTTTTGTCACGGTCTGATCACGTGCGCTAGCGGGCAACAGTGTAATGTTACTCTCTGACGTCAAAATTGTTGCCCACTTTCGCAAATGTTGCCCGCTTAGGACATTTGGCGGGAAACAGTTTGTTTGTTAGATGCCATGTGACCATGAATCAACCAATCAACGCGCGCTTTGTATTGAGAAAAACTCCAGCTATATAACAATGTTTTAAACTGCCATTCAAGCAGCACCAGAAATGGCGTGCGCTACACACCTTTCTTTCACGTCAACTTCAACACGGTCAATGAGACAAGTTGATTATATAATACTACATTTACCTTTTTTCTCTTGCAGGTACAGTTAAGATGCGCCGACATATATTCCATTACCTTTTATATACTAGCACTCACTTTAAACTGCTTCTTTATATCTCAACGATATTTTAACTAATGCCTTTCCCATCCCGGAGGGGGGGGGGGGGGGGGGGTACTCCCTATAATGGGCTATACGGGGATGCTCCGCCCGAAAGGGGTACCTTTTTTAGGCTGGAGGGATATGGGATATGAAAGGGTCGGGATTTCACGAGTTGAAGTATATGAAAGGGTAGGGATTTCACGAAGAATAGGAACTGGTAGCGAAAACACGAGTTGAAGCATAAAAAAGGTAGGGAAAACTGCCATTTAAGTATTATAAAAAGGGCTTTTTGAAATGTATCAAGCAGACGCACGTAAAGGCTGTATGAAAGGGGTACCATTTTCAATGAAAGGTATATGAAAGGGGTACCATTTTCAATGAAAGGTACATGAAAGGGGTACCTTTTCTGTCAAAAACGGTATATGAAAGGGTAAGGGTTTGGACCTCGGGGCGGAGCATCCCCGTACAAAACTTTGTTGAGTAACCCCCCCCCCCCCCCCCCCCCCCCCCCCCCGGGTTTCCCATTCACTTTCTTTCTGAAAGTGGGGAGAAGTGTTCCGTGACCACTCAAGTATCGGATAGGAAATGGCCGTTATGAATACTATTTTTTATATATAAGAACCTTTTTTATAAGAACATCGAGGCTGAGATTAGCCAGAATTTTAAGAACGTACCAAGAACGTACCCAGGATGGGATGTAGTTAACAATCTGTTTACCGTGTTAACGTATGTAAGTCTTTTTTCATTTTATAATAGCAAACATGTCTAATGATTGGCAAATTTGTAGAAGTTCACCGACATTTCGTTCTTGTTATTCAGAACTTGGAACGTGCTAAAATGTTTTCAGGCTCAAATCGCCAAACAAAAAATAAAAACATGCAGTCCCAGCTCAGCCTCAGCCCAAAAATGAGACCTTCTTATATAAAAAAGAGTCAACACACGATGTATAGGGAATCAATGATGGTATATTGGTTGTCATGAAAGACTTTGTTATAACAGGTTTAAGCAATAATAAACGAGAATCAATAAATGTGGGTTTTACTTGATAACGTTGCCGGGCTCATTGATGTGTTGGAGGGAGCTAAGAACGCTTACCATTTGTCATAACTAGCCGACCAGAGCAGTCACTTCGTTAACACAGATTAAGTAAGAGAAGTAAATTTCCCAGAAAGAACAGAACCCCCGGTCACCTGTTAACCAGTTAGATGCCTTTACTACTGGGGCGGCGAGACAACGAAATCGTAGTGCGGGCAAGATTCGAAACTTTCATCCGCTCATTTAAATTGCAGGATTCGAGAACCGAGTTACGCCCGCTCGCGCTCTGAATAAAAAAATACGGTTATATAACGAACAAGCGAACTGCTACAGAGATTATATCTGAAGTTTCAGCGTGAAGTTGTGTAATACGGCTGAGTATTTTTACGAGTCAGTTTTTATTTTTTCGAGCCTAAAAAAAACTGACGAGTCAAAATGCCCAGTCGTATTACACAACTTTTCGTTGAATAAATTGTTTACTGTACGACAGTAATCTTCTCCTAAAACTAAGTTTTTGAAACTGTTTTTCCTAGCGCGCGGTCAGAAGAGTGTTATAACGTGTCATATTTGCACTCGTTTTGATGCGTATTTGCACTCTAGAATGCTATGTCGAATAAAAAATAAACATACATTTTACCTGATGACCGTTAACCCTTTCCTCCCAGAGTCAATTATGGAGACATGTAGTTAATTTCTAACGTTTGAGTCTGTCAACGAAATCCTTTGGTGTGACTATTCAAATGAATCCTCTTCGGCAGTACTTTTGCATGGTACCATTTGTTTTACAATATTTTACACAAAAAAAGGAATTTTTTGGGGGATTTTCGATGTTTGTCCGCACTTTTGGGAGTTAACGGGATAAAGGGGCAGTGCCATGGGGATTTTCACTTTGTTTGGTCAAAATCATTCTTCAATACCTTATTTACTTATTTACAAAATAATACTAAAACACCAAGAAAAAGAAATCAACCAATTCTTAAAAAAGAAACAACTCATGGTCTGTTCTAGCCCATTTTGGAAACGACAGAAAATGTGAGAGCTTGCAAAAATGATAGGCTAACTTTTTTCAAGTTGCAATTCATCACAAGAGACACTCATCAACAGTTTGGTACACCAGCTAGGGTGGTGATTCACCCAGTCCATCTATGACTAGAGACACTCATCAACAGTTTGGTACACCAGCTAGGGTGGTGATTCACCCAGTCCGTCTATGACTAGAGACACTCATCAACAGTTTGGTACACTAGGGTGGTGATTCACCCAGTCCATCTATGACTAGAGACACTAATCAACAGTTTGGTACACTAGGGTGGTGATTCACCCAGTCCGTCTATGACTAGAGACACTCATCGACAGTTTGATACACTAGGGTGGTGATTCACCCAGTCCATCTATGACTAGAGACACTAATCAACAGTTTGGTACACTAGGGTGGTGATTCACCCAGTCCGTCTATGACTAGAGATACTCATCAACAGTTTGGTACACTAGGGTGGTGATTCACCCAGTCTGTCTATGATTAGAGACACTTATCAACAGTTTGGTACACTAGGGTGGTGATTCACCCTGAGTCCGTCTATGACTAGAGACACTCATCAACAGTTTGGTACACTAGGGTGGTGATTCACCCAGTCCATCTATGACTAGAGACACTCGTCAACAGTTTGGTACACTAGGGTGGTAATTTATCACAAAACTGGACCATCATTTTTCGGTTTCTGTTAATACGAAAACATATTTTTGCTTTGAAATAACACCAATTCTCCGTGCACTGGCTGTATAAGTATGCCCCGACACTTATACGACTCACAATATATTCCTTGTTCTTTTCGTGCAGTGTCAGACCTTTCCCAAAAAAAGTTCCAATTAATGAGCTGTACTATTTTTTTATATGAATGCTAATTTTTTTACTTAAGCCTTTGCTGGAGATGAACGTTTTCTTTATTTTTTGGGCGATTATATTTTGAGCCTGTAAACGTTCTAACAATAGTTACAATATTGAAATAAATCATGGTTCTAAAAGAAAAGAACGAATTAAATAGTGGGCCAAGTTCATACCAATTTTCTAGATATTATAGATATACAAATTAAGTAACTAAAATGGAATCGAACTGCAGCGTTGAAACAAGTTCAAGCATTTTGGGTTCAGTTCGACTGTAAATTCTTTCTGACCAAATTATTACACTTTACTTTATTCTTAGTTAGCTAATTGTAAAAATAACGCCGGACAGACTTAAGATGTTCTTAGCCAAATCTCAGCCAGGGTATGTATTTAAAATTTTGGCTAATCCCAGCCTCAACGTTCGAATGAACGAAATGATAATTTCGCCAAAATTTGCGTACAACAAATAAGTTTTGAAGATTTTTCCTCAGTAATGAACCAAATTCCAAAATAAATCCACCCGGCAAAGATTTTTATAGCAAGTTTAGCAACAAGAGTGTCTATGTAAACGAGCCATGTAGTTTGAGTTCCTCAACGTTCGAATGAACGAAATGCTAATTTCGCCAAAATTTACGTACAACAAATAAGTTTTAAAGGTTTTTCCTCAGTGATGAACCAAATTCCAAAATAAATCCACCCGGCAAAGATTTTTTATAGATTTAGTAACAAGAGTGTCTATGTAAACGAGCCATGTAGTTTGAGTTCTAGAACTAGAGTACATTTGTAAAAATTTAAGAAAAGGTATGAATCTCTATTTAAAGAAAAAGCTGGAACACCATCAAGTTGTTTGACCGTTAAGGTCATATACAGTTAATGTGACAAAATGGCACATGCATAAATGTAAACTAGAATAAACGTTTTACGTGTGGTAAATTAAAGTCTTGATTGTAGAGTTTTAATGGACTTGAGAAACGATGTCTCACTTTTTGTACTTTTTACAGTGGTTTTTTGAGGTTAAAATTGGGTTTAGTGGCATCAACAACCGGTAGGGTCGCAGCTCTTAGAAGCCCCTATTTTCATTGGCCTTGTAAAACACAGCTGCTATTGTTTTTAGGGTTAGGGTCTATTGTTGTGTTGTTTGTCCTATTGTTATCTCTAAGGGTGGCAAGCCAATGGTGTGAGACCTTCTAAGAGCTGCGACATCACCCTCAACAACCATCCGGTGTTACCATGGCAACAAAGAAGAAACGATCGTAACAAAGGTCATTTTGGAGCATCCCCCGCCTGAAGACCTATCTGCATGCAAAATATAAAGGGAGGCTCAAAATGTTTCCTTTCCCACTTTTCTCGAATCTTGTAGAGAATTAGCTTTGCACTTAATTGAATTTTAAAACATTATGGCAAGAGACTATTTGACACCAACATGTAAAAGCGCCCAGAGAGATCATCGTAACATAACTGGATCGGAATGAAACTACATTTATTTCTTGTTGATATCGAATAAAAGTTGGTAAAATTAAATGAAATAATGTCAGAAACTACGTATGCTTACCTTGCAAAAATAATGTGAGAAACTACGTACTGACTTACCGTGCAAAAAGATCTTACACGGTTACATGGTTACACACGTACGGTGCACGATATTTTCGTTACCACACCAACAGTTTTAACCTTACAACAATCTTTGACTGAAAAATATTTTATTTAGTACTTTTAGAAAAGCCTAGTATGGTCTAAACTCTGATTTCTGTAAGTGTTGTGAGTCAGACGAAAAACGATTAAAATCAAACCTTTTATCACATGCATTTTCCGTTTAAATCCTTTTTCTAGATAAGTTTGCAAAACGGTTTGGTATCTAATTGCATGACTGATTATAAATTCAACGGGTGCTTTTGCGGATATGTAAATCTAATTCCTTCTTTTTCCTAGTACAACGCAAAGTAGATAACAGTTAATGGCATTTATGTGAGAAGAAACTACCTTCATCTGACGATAAAGATCACCATCAGTTTTTATGCGGATCGCCACGAAGCTCTCAGAACGCTTCAAAGGATTGATCGTGACTTTAAAAACAATACAACAAACAACAGAACAATGGACCTTTTAAGGCTTAAAAGCCCTGAAAGCGATAGAGCTGCGTCATGAATACATTAGAGGCTATACAGCTTGACCGCTTCAAATGAAGCCAGTGCCCTGCCAATTTGAGACTTGAAGACACTTCTCCCCGCTTGGGTATGTTCAAAGTCCTGATATGTGACATTTAATTTGTTTTCATATTGTTCTTTATCCTGTCTAAGTTGGTCTAAGTTCTTTTGATGTTATGAATTTACTAGCTTTCGAACTTTTTGTCTGGTGTTAATGCATTTTGTTGAAATGTTTGCTCATTTATACTTTTCATATGAACTTACCATGCGACTTTTCTAACATTAAAAGAGGGTCCGGAATGGGGTTTAGTGTTTAGTATTATTTACCCATAATTTTTAGTGTTTGCTGTTTAATTGGCCTATATATTTTTTTAATGTTGACTGTTTCCGAAGAAAATACTGTTAAGTGTTTGGAGGGTTTGTAAAAAAAACATAGTCTGTTTAGCTTGGTAAATATATCTGCTCCGCGAAAATCGCTACGATAAAATCACTCAATCGCCATGCCTGAACTTTGAGCCTGTGCTCAAAGGGGCAGTGTAGTCTCTTTTTTCTACCCATGCAACAACACCCTTTATTTATGCACGATATAAGTTAAAGCAAAATCTTGCTTGTGGGGTCGTGTTTCTAGCTACAAATTAAAAACGTTTCTATATACCTTAAATTAAAAATTAATAATAATTATATACATGATTGTTCACATTAGTAAAACTTAAAATCCGTTACGTTCCTACTTTGCATTTGAATCGAGGTTGCATTGAAGTACAGTTGTTTAATAAAATCGTCCTTTCTAGCTCTGGCATAAAATTGCTTGAAATTATCAGTGTGGTACCTGGGGACCAATCTCGTAAATTCCTCCTGTCGGTATCACAGCTAGAGACTTATTGCTAAAATCAAAGAATCGACAGCATTGAGAACAACAGGCCTGTTATATCTTAATTTTGATCTAAAAGGAAAAAAATCTCTCAGGCGCGTACTTGAGGTAACCCTATCCTAAACCTGGAGTAAAATCATTATCTGATTTATTTTGTCAAAAGTGTATTTTTATCATTGGACAACATTGGACAACTGGACTGCCATGTCTACGAGTGTTTCAGGACAAGACAGAACATTGTCAGCATTTATAACGATTTCATTCGCCTGTTCTGGCAGTGAGCCAACAAAATCGGAATGTGCTTTTAAACCCCTCAGTATAATTTTGTTCGCGAAGAGTTGTGATGATAGATTCAATTCTTAGCCTGATAACAGCAGAATTTGGAAGTGGTGACAAGGTTAAAGGATGCAAAAGTGTTAGAAATTTTGTTGCAGATAAATGTCATCTTGTTCGAAATTTCCGCGTTTTAAACAAACAGTTTGTACCAGGTGTTTTGTCTTATGACCACAACTATAAGTGAAGAAAATAAATAAATAAATAAATAAATAAATAAAAATCACTTCATTTAAGTGTCAAAGGTATTTAGCACTTAGTACTAAATACTTTTACTAAAGTAAGTGGAAAGTAAGAGGAAGCTACTGTTATTGTCGTTAATCTTGTCGTTGTCTTGTCGTTAATGTCGTTAACCCTTTAACTCCCAAGAGTGCCAAAGATAAAAATTCATATAAAATCCCAAATTTCATTTTGTAAAATATTGAAAAACAAGTGGTACCATGAAAAAGTACTGCCGAAGAGGTTTCATTTGAATGGTCACATCATAGGATTTTGTCCACAGACTCAAAAGTTAGAACTACACTACATGTCTCCATCATTGACTCTGGGAGTTAAAGGGTTAAAAGGAAATAAGAATAGTAGAAAAATAAAATGGGACTGCATAAGACTTTGTGTAAGCCACTAACCATTGATTTTGTATTGTTATGGACGTCGGATTCTAAACAAATAAATGACAAATTGTTAGACGTACGAGTGGACAAAAGTAGTTAACAGTTAAAATATAATCCAGTATTAGTGATGAACACCTTCGATTCATCAGTAAACAATCATTATGCATGGTCGGTCCGAGTGTTCTACTTACTGTATTACTACGATCACAGGCAGACCACCCTCTGTTTGTGTTGTGTGTTTTTTAATTGCTGTTTAGAATCGGTTGAAATTTTAGTGAATATATTAAAGTCGCCTTTTACCTTTATGTTGAAATAAAGGTTCAAGGAAATGTTGATTGAGTCAAGGGCGGTGTTTTTTTGTAATTTAATTTCCTTGGGGAGTGGACTGTGAATCGCTGAACGACTGGGTAAAGTGACGCGATCCTAATTGCAGAATTTGTGTTAATGTCTCCAAGAGCTTTCCACTTTGAAGCCATAAATGTGTTGTTTGTGTTTGTGTAAGTGTGGTTGTCTCAGTGGCCTAGTGGTTAAGGCATCTGTCCGGTCATCAGGAGACCCGGGTTCAATTCCCGGCTGTGGCACTTTTTCACTCAATCTTTGTTGTGAAAATTTATGTTCTCAATTTAACTGTCTATGTATATATTTCAGAAATCGCTGTGAATCGCCTTCCTAATAGAATAGGTTGGTGATCCAAAGATATTAGTTGTCCATATCTCCCTTCCCACACTAATTTGTAATATATATATATATATATATATATATACAGCAGTTTGCAAAAATTTTGAACCCCCCAAAATATATCATTATATCCAGATACATAGCATTGTTAGAGAGCAGGGATATAATGATATATTTTGGGGAGTTCAAAATTTTTGCAAACTGCTGTATATATAAAGGATAAAAATATGTACAATAAAAATGACAAAAACTGAAAAAAATCATATATACATAATCATGGTTATTTATGGTTATTTTTTATATCCATGGACAGCAATCATGAATGCAATCAGAATGATGATCTTGATGACTGCATTATCCAGCATTGCAATTGGTAAGGAATATATCGTTACGTTCTAATTCACTTCGTTCAAACAAACATAAATTATTTTGCGCTTTCAACTCCCTGTCTGAACAGATATCAAATTACAACAGGTTAGGATGATACTCTTGCAGAGTACTTAGACCGAGTTTATTTTACAATAACTCATTATAATGAGTCCACTCATTATAATTACATGAAATACTATTGAAATAATTAAGTCACACAACAAGGTGGTGTAGCATTCTGAGAAACTAACATTAATCAATGTAAACACTATGACGTACAATCGAGCTAAGCATCGAAGTCTGAAATCACAACCCAAGGAAGTTAGTTATCGCCAATCTATTTTGAAGATCCAATACTAAGCATTACCCAGGGGACACGCCTACAGCGTGCATGTTCAGTAAGCATTCCAGAGATGAAAAGATACTAATTACCTTGCGTACCAAGAGAAAATACATTTTTTCTTTCTGTTCTCTCGACTGTCTGGCAGTGGAGGCGCAGTGGTACAGTGGTCAGCGCATCGGACTTTCGACCTGAAGGTCAGTGGTTCGAACCTGGTCTCTGCCGTCATGATGTTTCCTTAGACAAGAAACTTTGCTCCACGTTGTCTCTCTCCACCCAGGTGTATAAATGGGTTCCGGAGACATAATACTGGGGGGTAACCCTGCGATGGACTAGCATCCCATCCAGGGGAAGTAGTAACACTCCCGGTCGTTTCATGCTACAGAAACCGGGTTTAGCTTCGACAGTTGTAAGCCATTAAACTTGTGAAGTCTTGACTATAGGCAGGAAAGCCCCATAATAATAATGATGATGAAAACAAATATAATCCTCATGATCATAAGAAGGAAAATCAGTTTCTTTTGAGCTATATTGCTTTATTTTAGTGTCAAAGATATTTAGCACGCAGTACTAATTTGGGACACTTTCGCAATTGAAAACAAAACTGGACTTTTTTTTTGGATTTCCTAAACGACACAAATATGTACTAAAACACTGGTGATAAAGAGGCCTGAGAAAACAGGAGTTTTTTCGTAGAGCCACCACTGGTTCTCCCGGGAATATGTTTCTCCTCGTTTCTCCCCGTTTCGCATGGTGGCGCCGCGCGAAACTCTGTTCTCTCAGGCTATCGCTAAAGTCTCTTTAAAAACTTTTCAAAGCCTATAGAGAAGCTTGTTCTTACTTGTTGTAAGTTTGTAAAGTTGATATTGCTGTTTTCATTTTTCTTCTTTTTGTTCTGTCAGCGACCACAGGAAGACAGCTATTGGTTGGATACTGGGGTCAGAATAGCGCCGGTGCGTTGGTTGGTGATCCTAGCAAATACGAGAAGCCACTGAAGGAAGTATGCCAGACAACAAACTTTGACATTTTAAACATTGCCTTCCTAAATGTTTTTTGGGACTCAGTCAGAAATAAAGGTATGGTAAAAACAAACGCAAAAATGTTAACCATTTGACTTGGAGATCGCAATAGTGGGAGATCACAATAGTGGGAGATCGCAATCGTGGAATATCGTTATAGTGGAAGATTGCAATCGTGGAATATCGTTATAGTGGAAGATCGCAATAGTAGAATATCGTTATAGAGGCAGATCGTAATAGTGGAATATCGTTATAGTGGAAGATTGCAATAGTGGAAGATCGTATAGTGAGAGATCGCAATAGTGGGAGATCGCAATAGTAGGAGATCGCAATAGTGGGAGATCGCAATAGTGGGAGATCGCAATAGTGGGAGATCGTAAAAGTGGAAGATCGTAATAGTGGGAGATCGCAATAGTGGAATATCGTTATAGAGGCAGATCGTAATAGTGGAATATCGTTATAGAGGCAGATCGTAATAGTGGAATATCGTTATAGTGGAAGATTGCAATAATGGAAGATCGTAATAGTGAGAGATCGCAATAGTGGGAGATCGCAATAGTGGGAGATCGCAATAGTGGGAGATCGCAATAGTGGGAGGTCGTAATAGTGGGAGATCGTAATAGTAGGAGATCGCAATAGTGGGAGATCGTAAAAGTGGGAGATCGTAATAGTGGGAGATCGTTATAGTGGGAGATCGTAATAGTGGAAGATCGTAATAGTGGAATATCATTATAGTGGGAGATTGCAATAGTGGGAGATCGTAATAGTGAGAGATCGTAATAGTGGGAGATCGTAATAGTGGGAGATCGTAATAGTGGGAGATCATAGTAGTGGAAGATCGCAATAGTGGGAGATTGTAATAGCGGGATATTGCAATAGTGGGAGATCGCAATAGTAGGAGATCGCAATAGTGGGAGATCGCAATAGTGGGAGATCGCAATAGTGGGAGATCGCAATAGTGGGAGATCGCAATAGTGGGAGATCGCAATAGTGAGAGGTCGTAATAGTGGAATATCATTACAGTGGGAGATCGTAATAGTGGGAGATCGTAATAGTGGGAGATCGTAATAGTGGGAGATCGTAATAGTGGGAGATCATAGTAGTGGAAGATCGCAATAGTGGGAGATTGTAATAGCGGGAGATTGCAATAGTGGGAGATCGCAACTGGGGGATTGCAATAGTGGGAGATCGTAATAGTGGGAGATCATAGTAGTGGAAGATCGCAATAGTGGGAGATTGTAATGGGGAGATCGCAATAGTGGGAGATCGCAATAGTGGGAGATCGCAATAGTGGGAGATCGCAATAGTGGAAGATCTCAACAGTGGGATGTATCTGTAGTACAGTCAAACCTGTTTATGTCGGCCACCCTCGGGAATTTAGTTCGACTGTATGTTTGTTCGCCGGGACGTCAAGCTATGTCCGTAATACCGCGGTGTCCGTTACAGCGAGATGAGCACAAGAAGGGTAGTTGACTGTACACAAAATGGTTTTGGTCGCGTGAGATCAGTAGCTATTGTGTCGGTATTAGGGTCGGTGGTTAGATCCGGATCTTTACATTTTTACTCATGCACCTCGCCTTTCTTCACTCAGGTGTATTAATGGTAGCCTGCGTAGTGGGCGCTGGTTCATATATAGGACGCAATTGCGCGCAGCCTTGAAATTGTGCCCTGTCAGAGATCTATATAAACCGGCGCCTGCTTCCCAGGCTACTTATGTAACTCTTTCACTCCCAGATACAATTAAGGAGACATGTAGTGCAGTAATAACATAATAGATTCTCTGGAAAAAATACTGTGGTGTGACCAGTACTTTTGAATGGTGCTATTTGTTTTTCAATATTTAAAAAAATAAAATTTGGGATTTGTCTTGAATTTTAATTTTTTGCACCGCTTATAGTTACTTTATGCCAAGTACAGGCACCAGAGATTAGCGCCCGGCCTCATCATGCCCTCTATCTCACGTCCATAACATGAAGATAGGCATGCATGGCATTACTCGTAACTACAGTTCATGTTTTTGTTGTTGTAGACTCACTCCCCGCCCTAAACTTTGCACATCACTGCGATCAGAGCATTTCCAAAGAGAATCCAACCCTTCTTCGTTGCCCTGACATTGAGGAAGGAATAATGGAATGCCAAAAACTTGGAAAGAAAGTGCTGCTTTCTATTGGTGGACCCACAGGTGATGGGACTCTTCCCAGTCCTGCAAAAGCAAGAGAATTTGCTGGGACGCTGTACAACTTATTTCTTGGCAGTGACCCGCAGTACCAAAACCTGAGACCGTTTGGATTGTAAGCAATGAAATTTATTTTTTTCTTATCGCTGACCATCTACCGTTATAGCGTTTTGCTCTAACAGTCTCAAATCACGTCGCGATGGAGAATTGCCGTAATATCTGATAGCTTAAAGTGCCCCTGTGATCAAATTTTTTATTTTCATCTTTTTTCATTTTCGTGTGCTATTAGACTTTCTTACTCATCTTGCCAAATTTCAATCCATTACGAACATCAGAAGTCATTTTATTTTAACATTTATTTCCGAGAGTTTACGGCCGCCATTAATCAACCTTGTTCCAAGGCTTGGTTGCGAATGGGAGAAAGTGACGTCAAAGACTCAAACATACCTCACGGGTTGAAATTATAATAACAATAAGCATAGAAAATTGCACGAAGAACAAGTCCAAAGTTTTTGTTGCTTTTTGCGTGATTTTCAATACTTATTGTTATTATAATTTCAACCCGAAAAGAATGTTTGAGCCTTTGACGTCACTTTCTTCCATTCGCAACCAAGCCTTGGAACAAAGTTGATTGAAGGCGGCCGTAAATTCTCGAAAATAAATGTTAAAATAAAATGACTTCTGATGTTCGTAATGAATAGAAATTTGGAAAGATGAGTAAGAAAGTCTAATTGTACACGAAAATGTAAAAAAATGAAAATCAAAAATTTGATCACAGGGGCACTTTAACAGTCCGAGAGCTACAGTTAACGTCGGTTCATTTGACAGTTTATCATAAGATTCGAACCATGCACTGAAGACTTCACGCTCATTCTGTGTGATGCAAAATTTTGATTTATTTTTGTTAATAAATGGTTGGGTTTTTTTTAAGTTGGTCCATTTGACGATTATCAGAGTACGAAATCTTCCGTCACTTTGCGTGTGATTCTGAATCTTGAATAATCTATTAAAGGCCCAGTATCACCCATTCGGCTTTGCGGTCGTTTGTTTTAGTTTTCAAATGATGAGCTCGCTTGTGATTGGCTCTTTCGGGAATTTTCGACTGCGTTAAATTTAATCGTCGAGGCATTGGGCGCGCAGTGCATTTTGGGTGATACTGGGCCTTTAAAGGGACAGGGTCCCGCAGAAATAACGACATTTTTGGCTCACTTAATTTCCATGTATTGCCATGTGCCACTTCAATGTGCCACTTCAATGTGCCACTAAATATACAACTAAATTGGATAAAAAGATTCTATAGAGCAAAACAGAACCAGTAGTTAGAAGAAAAATGACAGGAATGCAACGATGGAAGTGGATTTAACATCATCGTGACAGGCGGTCAAGAAATCAGAATTTTCATTCTGGTGGAATTTTGTTCATATTTTTTTGAGTTCATCACTTTTGGCGACTTTTTCTTTCTACTTTAACATTCAAGATAATAAAATAAGCTCCTGGCCATAATCATGAAAATCGAAAACACGATATTTAACACGATATTTAACAAGATATTTAACACGATATTTAACACGATATTTAACACGATATTTCAGCCGGGACAGTGTCCTAGTTCATCCTTGTGATGCTGTGTGTTTCAACTTTTTTAAAAACATTAGCGTCAAAAGTTAACGTTCCTTTGCTTTTTGGCTATAGAGCAGTGTTGGACGGTATTGACCTCTATATTAATGGCGGAATTATGGCTGACAACTACCCGTACCTCATAAGAGAACTGCGCATGGTCATGAACCAAGGCCAGACGGGCAATAAAAGATATTTAATCACAGCCTCACCCCAGTGTCCGTACCCTGATCACTTTTTAGGACCGGAGAGGATTGGCTCTGGTAATATTAACATTATTGTCATAACTGGTATAAGTAAATTAAAAACATCACATAATTTTGTGGTGGGGGGTGCGGGGTATCGGGGTATGTAAGTTCAAAATCGAACAAGACTGATCTCGACAGTCAAGAACTTTGTCATTTTATTGTGTCACAGTAACCCCATTTAATATCCCATTTTCAAGGCATGTATTAAATACTTCCTAGGGACATATGCGTGTTCTCATGTGTTCTGTACACCCACTCCAGGTTCTGCTCTCCTACCTAAAATAGAAACAATCCACAGGGCACTTATTCATAGTCTCTCGAGACTGAAGGAGCCTATTATTATTATTATGCTTGTCTTAATCCTTCTGAATAAGTCATGTGGTTATGTTTGGGTTGTTTTTGTAATAAGTTACTTTCTGCCTTCTATTTAAGTAATGCTTCACATAAGAACTATAGTAAACTTCATTGTTCTGCGGCATTGGCTCTTTCCCACATGGAATATCTTTGATTTCAAGAATAGAGGAGGGGCTGATGGTTTACAATTATATTTCATTATAAAAATACAGAAAATCCATTTGCGTCAAATATATATTAGGAAATGTTCTTGCTTAACCAATCAGAATAGCCGAAGACTGGCAATAGCTGCTAATTTTGCTTCTTTGATGAAGTTCTCCACATACAATATCTTTGAAAAATTGCATGTTGTGCGATTGGGTCTCAAAATATTTGAAACCTTAACTTTTTAGCGGTTTTTGAGTCTAGGCCAATGAGATCACTAGTTGTAACAATGAAACAAGTTGACATTCCATCGTGCATTGCCGTTCAGCTCTATCCTTCTTATGCGGATCATTACTTAAAGAACGATTTCCAGTGCATATTAACCTGTGATGTGAAATTAGTTTTATTCGCAATAGTCCAATTTACAGTTGTCCACTTAGTGACCTGGCCTTAAAGTGGAAGTGAGGCTGAAGTTGACCTTGTTTTGATACAAAAGACCTATAATTGAACAAACTTAGAACGTAGGCTTTGCACGCATTTAGTTTAGGAAGAGGTAAAATAAATTGTTCATATAAAATGCTAAGCTATATGATTTCTTGTTTATACTCAGCATTAGAGGAAGCAGGAGAGCACGTTGACTTCCTCTTCGTTCAGTTCTACAACAATAACTGCCACACTGGGAGCACAAACTCGTTCACGGAAACATTAGGTAAATGGCTGTCTTTCTCAAGCAATGGTCCGCTCATATTGATTGGTTTACCAGCGCACTCCAGTGCTTCAGCTGATCCAAAGTATTACAGATCACCCAGCGAGTTGAAAATCATCTATGAGGTAAAAATATAAACGTTAGAAAGTGACACTTACGCAAAGACCATGGCGCTGTGTCTCGGTCATTGTTCTTAAACGATTCCACCATGAGTACGGGAATAAATAAATTGATTAATTAAAATGGTCACACCACACATCTCCGTGGCAAGACCAGTACCTCACGCATGCGCACAGCCATATCACCCGGGCAATGTACCGCCCATTCTCGACCACAGAGCCCTCGGCGACCGAGAAGGGCAGTGCACATAGATAGTGTGCAGGTAAAGGGGTGGTTGCACACGCCTTGGCAGTAAACGCTTGGCTGCGCTGCCACGCTGATAAGTCCTTACCGGGGGGAAACAGCTGTCCATGGCTACCACTGTCCGGGTGATATGGCTGTGCGCACTCAAGCAAGTTAAGTTCCTTTGAAAGTAATGTTTATTAGCCCTAATAATCGCAAAAGGTATAGATCAAACTGGATTTAGCGTTCTTAAATTCCTTAAGGTTTAATTATTGTGGGCACGTGTCTTATGACGTCATAATTTGGACAAAAAGGAAACTTCAAATGGGGTAAGAATGGTTAACTTTGGCTAAGAGAAAATCATGCGCAATTTTTTGCCTTTATGCATAAAGACTATCCGTGCCCGGAATGGACAACTTCTTTATTTTATTAACCAGATATTAAGAGACAAAATATGTCACGTGACCTCTTTTTCGAAATAATCCTTTAACTGTAAATCATAGTCAACCATTCCGGCCAGATTCATATAAGGGGGAACCATACAAATACATTAACGGTTCAATTTATATCCATCATATGCCATCTCGGCACCCCATATTCAATTTTCTTTTTGTGTAACAAAACAATGATAACAGATCACGTGATGCAAATATTCGACATTTATAGCAAACAGTGGTTTAAGGTTATCGAGTTTTATCCTGCTGCTAAGTTTGAGCCTGTTTAGGTTTTTCAGATTTTATGCAAATTAGGCTCTGAACAATGCCTTAACATGCTTGAGCATGTAAGGTGGGGCCATACCGCGGAGATGTGTCGTGTGGCCAATGCATTCAAATGGTCTATTACGGGAATAAAGACTCGAGACACACGATGCCGCAATATTGTGTACAATTTTGCAACTTAAAGCCGCACACTCACGTGACCTGTACTTCTCATGAATGGACGAACGCGTCCGCTGATTGCGTTATAAATGTGTTGCATGCCCAGTTTTCCGAAATCACATAGTAGAATTTTTTATTTATCTGGTAACAGACATAAAATGAACTCGATTTCCGCTTAGCCACAGATCCAGAGGAGCTCTATTTGATCGCACAAGACGCTATTTTCTTCGAATCGTCACCCTCTTGAAAGTTAAACTGATTGCGTTACACAAAATATGTACCGCGGGCCAAATTACTATGGGCTCGGAAGCTGCGAAATCGGTGTACGATCAGTTAAACTTTCAAGACGGTGACGATTCAAAGAAAATAGCGTCTTGTACGATCAAATAGAGCTCCTCTGGACCCTGTGCTTAGCCTCCCGTCTAAATCTTTATTGATTACTCCCCATCCCCCCCCGGGGGGGGGGGGGGGGGGGTACTCCCTTATATACGCTATATAGGTATGTGCCGCCCGATAGGGTAGGGTTTTTGAGGTGCTCAGTCCCTTAATAGGGTATCCTTTTTGGTATTGTAATCCTTAGATATTCCTTAGATAGGGTCACCAAATTGCAGTATCCACCCCAACGCGCAAAACGAAAAATATGTGGTCTGTTAATACTGTACTACACGCCTTGGTTTCGGGCCTTAAGGTGGCTCGACTGGGTTTTTTGGCGACATAACACCTCAACTTTGAACGGCTGATACTTCACTGTCCGAGCTCGGTCAGGCAAGCTGCTTCACACATAAACAAGAGATGAAATGAACTTTCCAAAACAGTAGATTTGATTGACATCAGTGTTACCATAACAACGATCTGATGACGTCATGGTTTTTGCATATTAGTAATTTTCTCAACATTTAGATCTAAACTTTTAAAACGACTGTATGCCTCTTATAGTCTAGATGTAAGTCTTCAAGACTGGAAAGTTTGAAAAAATTCTATGAGAGCGTTTTCGAATAAAATTGGGTTGAATATTTTCAATCAAAAATTAAAAAATTTGCATTACTTTCTGTTATTTCGTCGATGCCAGCGTTTTCCTGACAAATTGAAACAATATTTTCACCATATTTTATTCATGTGCCATAAAACTACATTCCTTGAAGGCTTCATCCTGTTTGCTTCACTAGATTTCAGTTGATGTGATCAGAAGCAATGTCTTAAATATGCTCATTCTACTCACAGAAGTAACACTTTTGTTAGGGAAGCGTTTATTTAAAAACTAGTCGATGAAATTTTTTTAAAATCTTTTGATCTAAAGTTGTACATGTAATGCATTATCTCTGCAAATTTCACGTGCATTGAATCATTTTAAGGGCGCGAAATACAATTAAAAGTATAGGGGACTTTTGCATTCGTCTTCCAAAGTTTCATTGCCGTATTATTTGTTGACAGCTGGTTTATTTCAGGACTTTCTCTTTTGTCTACATTCTACATATTTGTGCACTTTTGAATAAATTTTAAACGTGTTACATGTGCATGACCGCAGCCTTATGTTAATCTGTTGTAGTCATTGTACTATGAAAAGAATTTTCACGATCGCTTTGGAGCATGCAGGCATGGCAAACGTGTTGTTTCAATTTGTCAGGAAAACGCTGGAATCGACGAAATAACAGAAAGTAATGCGAATCTTTAAATTTTTGATTGAAAATATTCAACCCAATTTTATTCGAAAACGCTCTCATAGAATTTTTTCAAACTTTCCAGTCTTGAAGACTTACATCTAGACTATAAGAGGCATACAGTCATTTTAAAAGTTTAGGTCAAGATGTTGAGAAAATTACTAATATGCAAAAACCATGACGTCATCAGATCGTTGTTATGGTAGCACCGATGTCAATCAAATCTACTTTTTTGGAAAGTTTATTTCATCTCTAGTATATGTATGAAGCAGCTTGCCTGACCGAGCTCAGACAGTGAAGTATCAGCCGTTAAAAGTTGGGATGTTGTGTCGCCAAAAAACCCAGTCGAGCCACCTTAAAAAGGGTATCAAATCTCGATTTTCTACCCAGAGTTTCAGACCCTTGGCGGCACACACCATCCCAAATTGTCCGGAGTATCCCCCCCCCCCCCCCCCCCCCCCCCCCCACCCGTGGCAATCCCTCTAGCATTATTTTTGTGCGATGCAGTGTTCATATGCAGTGCAAGAGGGTACTAATAACTATTGTCAAATACGAGGGTTAGCAAAGTGCTGGCGGCAGGAAATGCTGTTGAATTCAGCGGACCCGCCAATTCTGCAGACTGGGGGGAGGGGAGAAGGAAGGTTGCGGCGAAGCATACGATGAAGCGATAGTCGAGGTGAAGGTCAAGGAGAGATCGAATTTGCAGGAGGTTTAATTTGGTTGGGAGAAGAGTTGATTGGGTGTGGAGTTGGATAAGGCCGCATTATGCTCCTGTGGTCGTTTTGTTTGTGACTGGTATAGAATAACTAACTGGTTAAGTAATTACATGTACTGTGTTTCTACGGCCACAGAAATTGCAAACCAAACCTGGGCTTGGTGGAATAATGCTATGGGATGTGTCTTGGGATCAAAACAACATCATCGAACGAAAACGTTACTCGGAATACGTGTTTGAGCTTCTAAAGGGCACAACAATAATGAAGTCCACAGCGGGAGCACCGCAGGAAGGGACTACAACGGCGGGCCCTGCTCATGGGGAACAAGGTAATGTTTACAATGTCACTTGATCCACGTGGCCTTATGCATCAGTCAATTTCAGCAGTGTTCATGCTTTCCCGCCCCGGACAACCCCCGGCGCTGTAGCATTTTGTGACTGAAATTGGCAATTGCCCCATGGCGGGAAAGCTGTGTAGCTGCCCTGGGGTATAGTTAAAAAAACTTAAGGAGGAAAATTATATGTGAAACAAATTACCTATGGACATCAAATGTAAACAGTTTAAAATGCAAGGCTAGTACAACGGAAATTAATGGCAGGTTTAATGGCCAATATTTCGACTAGTAGAACTAGTCTTCTACAGGGCCGGCCCTACTAGTCGGTTCTACTAGTCGAAATATTGGCCATTAAACCTGCCATTAATTTCCGTTGTACTAGCCTTGCATTTTAAACTGTTTCTGATCTACACTTTGGGTGACGTCTAGTACTCGCATCCCTTCATAAAGGAGATCCGGAAAGAAAGTTACCACTATTTATCGTAGTGTTGAGTGGTCCTCTGCATTTAAACGTTTTATACATCAAATGTAGTCCTAGTGTTGCAATTTTTAAGCAGAAACTTAAGATACATCTTTTTAAATTAGCATATTATTCATTTTTATTATTTATACAGGTGTTGACAGTTTTATCACATAGTTAGCATTTATTGTTGTTATTTATATTTTAATATTTAGGTATTTATGTTTATATATACATAAATAGGTTTTGGACTTTTTGATATATATACATGTTTGTAAAGCGCATTTGGGCAATTTTGGAGAGTGTGCTATATAAATAATAAATTATTATTATTAGTGCAGTTTTCAATTGAGTGTCGAAAGTAATTACACAATTGCTTTGGTTTTGCATTGCTACGCTTTGTGATTGGCTAAAAAATCTCGCGCCATTTTCTCGACCAATCAGAAGTAAAACCAAAACCAATCGTGACTTGCTCGCACGCGTTTTCCCGCGCTTGGCGCCGGCGACATGTAATTGCTTCGAGCTCTGATTGGTTCATTGGATTGTTTACGACTGCTGTGATTGGTCAGAGTAATTACTTTGGTTTTGGTTTTACGACACTCAATTGAAAACTGCTCTATTATAAAACGAGCGAGTAAAATTACGGCCTCGTCAAATGCTCACTTCATGTCCGCAGTAAGATCGTCACTTCCTCTCTGTAAAATGTGTTCATGTATAATTGTTAATAAGCGGCTCGTGCAATTTCAATTTGAGCTTTTTGAAAAAGTTACTTGAAAATTATAAATTTAACTCGAAACCGTATGATTACCATTACTAATTGCTTTTCTCCGCAATCTGGTCATGTTTAAATCCTTTTTAAAAACATTTTGTCATGCATGTTATTTTTATTTCTATTTTTTTGTCAGCTCCGTTCAGTTGTGAAGACAAGTCAGATGGTAATTACCCCAATCCAACGGACTGCTCCAAATATTACACGTGCACTGGAGGCATCTCCGGGCTGCTTAGCTGTCCAGAAGGTCTACTGTTCAATCCACTATTGGGTGCGTGTGATTGGCCAGCCAACGTTCAATGTGCATAGTTCAGCATGGATGATATATCGTGTAACAATATTAAATTTAAAGATTCCTCAAGTGTACAAATGGGAGTACAATACGTTGTATTCAGCATATAAGATGTCTTTTTGTTGGTTTAGTCTTATTTTGTTGTTCTTCCTAATTATCTGTATTAATACCTACGGGTAATAAAGATGAAGTAAATCCTCAAAGAATGACTCTTTCATGGAGAAAGTTTTTCCTACTTCGGTTCTTTTTTGTATCCGCTTGTTCTTGTTCTTGCTGTTCCTTTTTTTTTTGTTAAGTTTTCTTATTCTTTTTCTTATTGTTTTTTGATGTTTTGTTTGTTTATGTATGTAATTATTAGTTTAAGTGCCTCAGTTCAGACACCTGATAACAGACACCGCTGCTCACTAAAATGATTTAAATTGCTTGCGTTGTAGTCGTTTCCTTTCCGAGAGCGCGGGAAGCGCGAAAAAAAAAAAATAGGGGGGGGGGGGGGGGGGAGTAAAGGAAAGGAAAGGATCGAAACGCCTGCAACTGATCCCAGAGATTTTCCCGAAAAGCCGTTCGTCCACGAACGGGACGCAATGGAGCGGTTTGACTGGTCAATAGCCCGTCAATGAAAAGTAATGACAGATTTTTTTAAAAGGAATGAATCTATATTATGCATCATAAACATTACCAAACTGATGAGCCTATAACCGGGTTGGGGGGGGGGGAGGGGGGCTTATAACCGGGATTTTACGGTATACAGGTGACTTAGTTGGATAAATAGATTCCATAGAGCAAAATAAAAGCAGTAGTTTGGAGATAAAGTGCAGGATTGCAGGGATTGAAGTTGATTAGTTTGACAGGCGGTTAAGAAATCAAACTTGTTATTCTTGTGAAATTTTGACTTTTCTAGCCATTATTTTGTCTGTTTAGTACATATTTCTTTGCTTCTATCACTTTTGGTGATGGTTTCTTCCAATGTCAAGATGATATAGTAAGCATAAAGCAAGCTCCTGGCTATAATCATGAAAACACAATATTTCAGCCAGGACATACAGTGTCCCCTTAAGAGCTCACGTGAGGAAAGGATATCCAAACCCGGGGGGGGGGGTGGGAATACTCAACAAAGTTTTGTACGGGGATGCTCCACCCCAAGGTCCAAACCCTTACCCTTTCATATACCATTTTTGACAGAAA
Source organism: Dendrophyllia cribrosa (assembly GCA_024195265.1). Taxonomy (NCBI): domain Eukaryota; kingdom Metazoa; phylum Cnidaria; class Anthozoa; order Scleractinia; family Dendrophylliidae; genus Dendrophyllia; species Dendrophyllia cribrosa. Next base: position 42,974,633 of record JAJLRJ010000004.1, read on the forward strand.
AGGTATCCCTTTCATATACCTTTCATTGAAAATGGTACCCTTTTCATATTCCTTTCCATGAAAATGGTACCCCTTTCACATAGCCTTTACGTGTGTCTGTGTCTGTTTGATATATTTTGAAAGGCCCTTTTTATTTTACCAGAAAATTAAGTAGCAGTTTTCCCTACCGTTTTTATACTTCAACTCGTGTTTTCCCTACGCTTTCCTATACTTCCTGAAATCCCTATCCTTTCATACACTTCAACTCGTGTAATCCCTACCCTTTCATATACCTCCAGTCTAAAAAAGGGTGGAGCATCCCCGTATAGTCCATTATAGGGAGAACCCCCCCCCCCCCCCCTCCCCCACGTATCCAAGCCTTCGCGTTCCCCCCGCACACTCGGAAAGGAAACGTGTCTACGCAGCGCATCTAAGGAAAGAGGTTAGAATGACATATCTGACGACATGATATGTAAACAGTTAAATGTATGACCGTTCCTGAACCCACAATGTTAAAAAGTGGGATTTTGGGATCAAGTTACAGATGAGTTACTCCTCCTCCTCCATTCTTCTTCTTCTTCTTCTTTTTCAGTTCCTGAATTAAAACCTGGGTTAGCATAGCGAAACAAAATTAATTTTTTTTAGAACCCACGATATTAAAAAAAAGGATTTTTGGATCAAGTTACAGACGAATTATTCCGAAGGAATAAGATAAAACTAATAAAGTTGTCGCGAAGCGGCGAGAACTTGATGCGGCAGTGCCCGTGACATCTCCGACCAAACAAATTCAATTTCAATCCAAGGTCTTCCATGCAAGTTTTTAATTACTAGTATGCTCTGAAAGGAAGGAAGATTCCTTGGCAAAATTTACAGATAATTATTTCAGGACTCGATCGAAAGGCATTCTACTTTCTCAAGGCTGGGCTATAATGGGATCTCGGTAACCGGGCTGGAAATTTTCCCATTTCACTGGCCGCCAACCCGGTTACCAGGATGAAAACAAATTTCAAATACGCATGCGTTTCTGTTAAAGGCGCTCAAGGGTAGCATCATTCTCCACTCCAGAAACTATTAAAAATACCATAATACTCTTTAAAGTGCAGGTTTGGGTGGTGCTTGATGTAAGCCTGATTTTCCAATTTCTTTTGTTTCAGCACGAACTGCACCTGCTGTGCTTCAACTTCTTGGCAATTTGCATACGGTGCACATTTGTATACGAACACACAATGCTACGTCCTAGCATTCCTAGATGTACTCTGAATTCCATTGTGCCATTCTAACAAAGGCGACTTGTAAGTACACCCCAGTGAGGCTGAGCCTGCACATAAAAGATTATTATGGTATTTTTCGGAGTGGCCTATTTTGACCTATTTTTTACTAACATAACCGACAAACTGCAAAGCTGATCTGACTACATAAAAAAGTAGATTTTGCGAGACACCAATACGACAGAAACCGATAAAGCAGGATAGCAACCGCGGACAGTTTGTCGGTTACATTTTTGGCTGATTAGGTCTTTCGTAGATTCTACGTATCGTTTACCGGGGGGGGGTACTCCCATATATATGAGCTATATAGGTATGTGCCGCTGTGAAGGGTATGGTTTTCAGGCAGTTTAGTCTGGGATAGGGTATAGTTATCAGATATTTTTGGTCTAGAATAGGGTATCATTTTCCGCGAAACTGATCAATTGCGTGAAGAATTTATTCTAGACAAGGTTTACTGGCAAATGGCATTTAAAAATCGGTACGACGGGCAGTACGGCATTTTTACTGACCCCTGTTAACTATAACTGTGATAGTGAACGAGTTTCTGGAAAATAGCGATTCTGGAATAGGTCTAGGATAGGGTAGGGTTTTTCGGTGTTTAGTCTAGAATAGGGTTCAAAATGCAGCTAAATGGTCTAGTATAGGTTAAGGGTCTCAGAGTCCTAGCGGCACATTCCCGCCCAAAAATTGTCAGAATTGTCAGAATTGTCGGAATTTTCAGAAGTACAGCAAAGAAAGCAAGAGTTAATATTTTCGTGCACGCTATGAAAAACAGACGAAAAATTTCAAGGTTCAGAATCAGTAGGCAAACTGAAGGATCTTTTTTGCCGCTATTTATGCAAATTTTACTTAACCGGTTTTACAATTTATAATTTATTTAAAATACTAACTTACTTCAACCCCTCTTCGTTTGTAAAGCAACGAACTAAATAATAATAATAGTAATATTAACAATAATAATAATAATCTTTATTTTCTCAAGATAAAATGACATATTCTAAGTTACAATAATAAATATCTAAAAATATCTAAAAGGTGCGCAAAATACATAAAGTCTAATGAAATCACTAGAAATTATAAATAATCGTAATAATAATAATAATAATAATAAATGTGTATATATATATTTTAATTAGAAAATATCTTTATTAAAAATAGCGATAATAATAATTCACAACAACTACAAATTGACAATTTCCGACCAGCACCCTGTCATTTTTATATGGAAGTTCACCCCCCCCCCCCCCCCCCCCCCCCACCCCCCCTCGGGATCTCCCATATTTAACCTACCGTCGTATAAAAAATATGTGACACGGTAGCTAAATATTGTATTTAAAAATAAGCCTATTAACAAATATTTACTTACTCGGTAAGTTTTTAAAATTCTTTCCCTTTTCCACCTCACTTGTATGTATGTATTGTCATTATATATATATTCCGGATTTGCCAGAGACGTGCGATCTCTGAACCAAAGGTAAATAACAGTTTCAATTAGCTTTTTTAAAACATTTCGAAGTTGACTTGCTTAATTATTTATTCAAAGAAGCCTGACACAAACTGTGCGACAGGTATGTTTAAATACCCAAAGGTTTGCAAGTTATTAAAAAATTTTTTGATTAACTCGAGAACCGCTAGTGATACGTGAGTACTACAAAATTTGAAAGTTTCAAGGGCAATAAGCTGACGCTGTTATTGTAACCGCTGTCGCTTTGACCCCCAGTGACACATAAAACTTTGATCACATTTCATAATAAACTTGGTGAAATATGAAAGTAATCGAAGCATGTCTTTCGGCTGCGAAATTTTTATTTCAAAACATACACCCGGCCACCGGCGAAAAAAAAACTGAGTCGAGCTAGCCTTAACTTTTTCAAACTAAACGGATCCCGTTTAATCACTGATGATCATGATCAGTTTATGTTTTCTTTTTCTATGACCCCTGGGGGGGGGGTACTCTGCAAATTTTTGGGTGGGGGTGTGCCGCTGCGACTCTGCGTTCCTTAGCCTATACTAGACCATTTTAGCTGCATTTTGCAACCCTATTCTAGACTAAACACCTAAAAACCCTACCCTATCCTAGACCTATTCCAGACTCGCTATTTTCCAGAAACTCGTTCACTATCACAGTTATTAGTTAACAGAGGTCAGTAAAAATGCCGTACTGATTTTTAAATGCCATTTGCCAGTAAACCTTGTCTAGACTTAATTTCTTCACGCAACTGATCAGTTTTGCGGAAAATGATACCCTATTCTAGACCAAAAATCTCTGATTACTATACCTTATCCCAGACTAAACTGCCTGAAAACCATACCCTTTACAGCGGCACATACCTATAAAGCTCATATATGGGAGTACCCCCCCCCCCCCCCCCCGGGTCTATGACAGCGTTGCAAAAATGCCAGTCCAACAGCTTTCCATGGAAGACTCAATACTCCTATGTTATTTTTTGACAGAGCGCCGCGAACACATTACACACATTACACTCTTCTGAGCGCGCGTGGAGCGCGCGCTATAAAACACTCACAAAAACATAGACTAGGGAGAAGTCGACTGTCGAATATTCAGCGAAAAGTTGTGTAATGCGGCTGGTCATTTTTATTTGTCGGATTTTTATTTGTTCTGGCTCGTCGTAAAAATGACCGTATTACACAACTTTTCTTCGCTGAATAACCTCTATTTATTGCCCGGCGTATCACATCGAACGAAATCGAACAAACTTCCCATCGAACTCAATCGAGTTCGATGTAGTTCGGCCATCGAACGAAATCTAACGCAAAAATTTTTTGTGAGTTCGATGTCCGAACCAAATCGAATTGAATCGAACGAAATCGAACGATCCATGGTTCTATTTAGTTCGATTGAGTTCGGAAATCGAACTTTGAGCTAAAATACAAAATAAAGAGTTTGAAGTCGATCTGGTGAACGCGTAAAACTTAAATCTATTTTCGCAGAAACGTTATATTATTACGATATATTATTGCATACGACAGAGAAGATGCTGGCCTTGACTTCTTTTAAACGTAACTTTTTGGTTACTTGTACGGTGTTCTCAGAGTTGCGCAGCAACACCTTTCGAACCAGAAGCAAATGCCGACTGCATCAGGGCTGGAATCAAATTTCGTACTTCGACACTAGCAGTTGCGTATAAAATTTCGATGATAAGGCGGAAAAGTAGAGAATGATACAATCATTACAATTTTTTCGTATTCCTCGAGAGCACTTGACAGCGATGGGGAGAGCAAAATCTGGATACAGGTGTCATGAATATTTAGACATTCGGCTTGCATTCATCATTGACAACAGAAAGTTCACATGATTAGTGGAAAGATTTTTTCTCTTCAAGTAAAAATCACAGAAAACAGGGATCTTGAAAACTGTGTCTCGAGTCTCGATGGTGAACTGATCATAACCACGACTAAACCCGTGACCATAATAAGCAGTCGAAGCTCGGTACAAAGAATGTTGGCAATGGGCCTCGTATTGTACTGCCTCCTACCTTGTGGTAGCAACTTCGACATCCAAATTGTCGACACGAATAAGATTCAAAGTTGATCATCTTGCCTCGACAACTTGAATGATGGAATTTCAATGTTTCATGACGTTTTTATTTCCCGAATTATTTTTATCTGTTAGCAATTCAGTTCTTTAGATATATGTATGTTAATTGATTCATTTTCATCCCGGGTTTTACAACTGAACACGGTGACAAGAAATGCAGTACCCAAAGGGCAGATGGAGAGCTGGCGGCGGAGTGAATGTTCCCGTGAAAATCGAGTCAAGTTTGGGGAAGCGACAAGCCAGGGAAATCCATCGTGCGCTGGAATCGGAAGGAATATATGCTACGATTCAGGACAATTTTGCCGCGATGGATAAAGATGATCGAGACGATTGCCGAGATGATTAAGACTTGCAGCCGTTCTGTGAACAGAAAAGCCTTTTTCCTTTGGTAAACAATCAACACAGTGACATTTTCACAGGGAATATAATAAGAATAAACTCAGAATATAGAAATAATAAAAGAAACAAGACTTCCGACATCGCCTTGATTGTTTCGACGCTGGATCAATTTACCTTCTTGTCATGAAGAGTTCGAAAATCGACCGTTCGATTTTGTTCGATTCGCGTTTTTGTTTTTGTGAGTTCCACTTCGTTCGATGACCGAACTCTTTCGTTCGATTAAGTTCGATTGAGTTCGAAAATCGAACGTTCGATTTTGTTTAGCCTGCAGAACAGGCGTTATTTTTTTTAAGCGTTTCAGGCGAGCGCGGCAGGCAAACGCGAAGTGCGAGGCGAACGCGAAGCGCGAGGCGAGCGCGGAGCGCGAGGGGAGAAAAAAAATTTTTTCTCCTCTCGCGCTCCGCGCTCGCCTCGCGCTTCGCGCTCGCCTGCCGCGCTTAAAAAAATAACGCCTGTTCTGCAGGCTTATTTTGTTCGCTTCGAATTTTTTTTTTTGAGTTCGATTGAGTTCGATGGCCGAACTCCATCGAACTCAATCGAACGAAAGAGTTCGATTGAGTTCGAAAACCGAACGTTCGATGTGATTCGCCGGGTTATTGGCACTTTCAGTCTTAGGTCGGATCGAAATGTTAATTATTTTTATTATTTTTTTTTGGCTTTAAAAAATACCGAGTCAAGGTTATTAAAAACTTGGATGCTTTTGTTTTCCATTTGTTGGCGCCGGAAAACTAAATATTTACTTAAACTGAAAGAAAACACATGTAAATTTTATTACCTGTAGATGCCATGTTCGACACCTAACAGGATTATCATTTTGTTCAGTGCCTTTCCTTGACGGTCGCCGGGAGTTTATTAACACGGTAAGTTTTAAAATTATCTTTGTTTTCACACGGTCCCTACCACGTAGATCATCCTCACGCTCCCCACTGAATTTCATCGTCCTTTGTGGACTTTGCCCGGTGTGGCGAACCATTTTCTTGGCCCGGGGGGGGGGGACTCCCATATAAAAATGACGGGGACGCTCGTCGTACCTTTTAGGGGTCAAAATTGTAGATTGGTACCGCTTAGAGTACTAAAATCTAATGACCACAGTTAGAATTATCGCGGTTCCTTTTAGGGTATGAGCCGAAAAAGTATGACAGAATATGACATGTGTTGTTTTAGAATTGGTACCTCTTAGGGGTAAAAATTATTTTGAGCCACGCCCATCAAACGAGATTCTGGTACCTTTTAGGGTGTTGTTCGAAAATTTCCGACGAGCACCTCTGTCATTTATGGGAGCCCCCCCCCCCCCCCCCCCCCCTCCCGGGTTTTTTGGGTTACATCGTAGTCAATAAAAGCTACTTTTAACTCCGTCATATAGTGTCCTTGGGATTAACAAGATCTGATTCACTGGGTCCAAAACTATGAAAACTACTTCGATGGTCAAGCAACATGGCTCCGAGTCTCCGGCCGTTGTTCTTCGTTGGTGATAAAAATGACCGATGTTTATAAATGCGAATTACCGGCGCTTAAGTGCCGTACCGTGTCTAAGTTTTACTTTGTCGACGAAATTATAATTTAATGTGTTTCTCCATTTTTTAAGCTTTAAATTGATATCTAGGTTTGGGTATTTTGCTGCTTATGCGCGACACGGTCAAACCACAGGTAGCCCAAGCTATATGCGTCACAGTAACCGTTACGAGCGAAATTATAAGGATTTGTATGGGAAAAAACGGTCCATTCTAGGAGCTAAACAATACGAATAAAATTTCAATAAAAATTGCCTACCTTACTTCGCTTGTGTGTTTCCTTGTCTCCTGTGTGGTTTTTGTGGCGATCTCTATATACTGTAGAATCTTATAGAGAGCGGAGAAAGCAATGGCACTAAAACTCACTGAAAACGCTCTAAATCGCCCCAAAAACCAGCGTTTCCAGTGAGTTTTAGTTCCATTGCTTTCTCTCTATATAGAAAGCAATGGAACTAAAACTCACTGGAAACGCTCTAAATCGCTCCAAAAGCCACACAGGAAACAAGGAAACACACAAGCGAAGTAAGGTAGGCAATTTTTATTGAAATCTTGTTCGTATTTTTTAGCTCCTAGAATGGACCGTTTTTTCTCATACAAATCCTTATAATTTCGCTCGTAACGGTTACTGTGACACATATAGCTTGGGCTACCTGTGTTTACAAGACAGATTATAATATCTGCTGAATGCACGATCGCGACAGGCGGACCAAGCTCACTATCAGATAATTGGGACGTGACCGTTGCTTTATGAGCGGTATTGTATTACAAAGATTCAATTTATAAAGGTTTGTATGGGAACGCAACGATTTTGTTTCAAAACTTAAAAATTCCATGTGTTGTGAGGTAAGTTCTAAAAGAAGGAATGACCTAAAACCATCTAAAACCACCTAAAACCATCTACAACCACCTACAACCATCTACAACCACCTACGACCATCTTCAGAAATATAAAAAAATCCACGCAGAATACTGTTTTTATCATTTCAGTGTCAATTTCATCGATTTCAGGTATAGCCTGCGTGCTCACCGGAAATGTTGCGTTCTCTTTCCACGGGTGTCTCGTTTCATGGAAACAAACTTAATACTTGGCAAGAGCATCTAGAAAAGGGACTCAGGCATTTTAGGGTGTGTTCCTTTCGGAGAATCCAAAAACGGATTTTTGATCCGAGATTTGCCGGATTTCGCGGCCGAAAGGAACGCGAAATCCGGTTTTGGATCTGTAACCTTGGTAACCTTTCGCAAAGTAAAATAAAAAAACAAAAGTAAAATCAAAACTTTATTGTTACAGAGTAAGAGAGTAAAAAAGCGCGTTTATTTGCACAAAGTGAATGGCTTAAAAGTTACAGATTATTATGGTAAACAAACCGCAATTTTCATATAAGCTTAAATTCACTGACACAAGCTAAGCCGTACAAATCTGTTCGAAATGCGAACTCGAATTGAACAAGCTGCTAAATGTCAGGCCTTTTTACATAGCAAATTACACTAATACGTTAATTGAGTTTCTAAGCAATTTCGGATCAAATTTTGCTCCTGGGAAACCGACCTCCGTTTATGGTCATCGAGCTCAATTTACCAATCGACGTCGATTACTTATCGAGCTCGAATCGTGGGGTAGTAATCGAGCTCAGTTTCATGAAATCGAGCACGAAACCATCAGTCCATGGGAAAATAGCAATCGAGCTCGAAAACATTTTGAGCTCGATTTGTTAGTGGACTATCCAGTTACCGAGCTCGATTACAAATCAGTCACCGGGAAAATAGCAATCGAGCTCGAAAACATTTTGAGCTCGATTTGTTGGTGGACTATCCAGTTACCGAGCTCGATTACAATCGTGCACCATTGTCCTCATCGTACACGGCCAGTAAACGACGTCAATTAAATTCGAGCTCGAAAGCCGGTGTAGAGACTATTTTTCCGGGGGGGGGGGGGAGAAGGAGGTGAATTCGAGCTCGAAAGAACACAGTCCCTAATATGTCAAGTAGCTCGGATTGATTTGGTGTTCAAAAAAAGGGTTCACTTTTTTTCGTAAAATTTTAGTTTTACATCGAACTTTCCCCCCCCCCCCCCATTTTTACATAATTCCGATATAAAAAAAAAGTAACGGCATTAAGGGGTTAAAGTAATTAAATTGGATTTAAATTCAGGAGAAATGTTTTTCAAATTTTTTGTGGTTGAAGTCAACTCTCTCTCTCCGGGGGCTGGGACAAAAAATATATATGTGCATCTCCCGCTCTCCTCCAGTCATTTTTATTTTTTGTCCTTTTCGCCAGACCGTCTTTGTCCGTCCATTAGCCAGGCGGGTGCTTTAGTTACCAGGGTAAAGCAGCATGAACTAAACTGCACATATTTTGGAATTATGTAAAAATGGAAAGAAAGATCGATGTAAAACTAACATTTTATGAAACAAAATGAACCCTTTTGGGAGCTCCCTGTAAATATATTTTTTTTAATCGAGGAGTTACTTTTAATATTTAACAACCGCAGTGAACGCCCGACGACTCAATATCTCTTAACTGTTAATGAATATTATAAAAAAGAAATTTCCTCTTATGAGGTCGACCTGTTAAAAACTTTAAGAGAAAACAGCGGGTGTCTTGAATGAATTTCACGAATACTAAGTCAAGATAGTGGTCACTACCTGTCTCCAATTGTATTGAACAAAATTACAAACAATCATACCAACAAAACAAAAACGGTTTCTAATACATACCATAATTATTAATTGCTGAATAATCGCCTGTGTTAGCCCTCTCTTTGTTTCACGACATACTGAGCAAGCCAAGAAAAGGCCTGACCCATATAGGTATGTGACATCATACTGGCAGTGACAACTAGTTAAAAAATAGAGTTGTCCCCTCCTTCCTGATAATTAAAACATTGCATGTGGTGGGCATTCTCTTACAAGGGACTAATATGTCACTGTAGGTTTTGGTTTTAGGTTTTACAATATGAAACTTAGATAAAGGCAAAGAGGTAAACCAAGGCAATGACCTGCAGCCATGTCCAGATTTTTGATCAGTGATGTACATATATGCACATGTGACTGCGGAGTTAAAAGATGGATGACAAAGAGTTCGAATGATTCACAATTTCAATACTTTATTTGTTGCATTTTGCTCCAAAAATAAAAAGTCGATCCTGTATGCGTCAATACCTGATAACCATATAGCACAGGGGTCATTGCTATCAAACGATGCAAGTTTTAATAGACTTGAAAACTATGAAGCAATATAGCACAAGAGAAAATTCAAGTCTGTTTTAAACTTAATTCACTTTAAACTCGCACTGGGCTGCAGGTCAATATAATATACATTATATAATTGTCAATCGAACTACCTGTACTTAAAAAAATGTGATAACAAAAACAAAACACCTGGCCAACACAAAACACACATAGGTCTGGCACAAAACACAGGTCACAGGCCACTTAATACAAACCTGCCTGCTTTTAATATGTAAATAATGTTGTTCTTACCCCTACTAAACACACCATTTAGACTTACCCTAACAGTAATGTCAATCCCAATCCAAACCGCAACCGCATTAAGGTTATGAAAAGCCCTAGGGTAAGCTTAAAGAGGAATGTGACCTGCGTTTTATACCAGCTGCTGGGTGCAGGACATTAAGTAAGAACAATTTTTGACCATTAATGTCTTACTCATTCAGTGACGACTGACACAGTACTCTCATTTCAACAGTTTCTACCTGAAGCTTTTGCTTTCATTGAAATGCAAGCTACAAGTAATAGTTTGATAGATTAGTGTAATCCATGGAAAGAAATCAATAGGATTGTAATATAATATAAAATATGAATTTTTGTTACTGTTACTGTTTATCCGGTTGTTACAATTGTATCATACCTTCATGTTGCTTTTAATGAATATTACGTAAATTGGAATTATATATGAAAACAGACGAGATATTTTTATAAGGGTGATTAGCATTTTAGGATCAATGTAACTATTGTCTATATTATTAAACACTTGGCCCCAAATAAACCCTGATTACCATTATAAATGCCGGGTGGGGTTTATAATATAATTAAACATGCCCAGCTGATTTAACAGATTATTATTGATCAATCTTTATGTACCAATAAAGTACATCTTTCAGTTAAAAAAAGCGGCACGTTCAAAATAATAAAGATTTTAATCAATAAAGATTTTGTGCAATAACTAAGCTTAAATATTTTCAGGTTTAGCTCGGTGTAACAAAATTTTCTTTAATTTTTACCTTTTCGTTACAATAAACTCGCGAGTTTGATGGGTTGTTGCACCGAGGGTGAGCCTTATTTCAATGTTCTTTAGGTCCTAATAACAATATCAAATAGTCGCAGAAGCTCAAAACGTTATTACTTGTAGAAAAAAAGGAATAAAGTTATAAGTTTGTACACTTGACATTATCTCGACTATACTACATGATAAGGGAAGGGATTATGTGTCGCCGCGAAGAACAAACAATGGACACTAGCCATGAAAAGATTTCCGTATAACCCCATACATTTGTTATGCGTAGCGTTCTTAAAAAGCCCAAACAATTGGGACGTATAAAGAAAAACAATAGGTTTACATGTAATACACCTGAATACCGGCACGGCCGGAAATCTTACCTCTTCTATAGATTCTTTACATATCGTTCCTCGATATGTTTTACAAAATACCCGGGAATATAGGGCTTAAATTTGTTTGAACTTTAGTGTGAACAAAAAGGGACAAAAGAAAACTTACCACTTCCCCTTTTCTTGCATCCTTGTGTCTATTTTATAGTTTATAGATTTTCTGGAAGTATAATTCGTTCCCACGCTCGCGCAATAAACTTCAGACCCAGATCCCTCTCCAAATTGCAACGCTACATTCGGAAAAATCAATCCGAGCTCCATTGCTCGAATGCGAGCTCAATAACTTGACATATTAGGGACTGTGTTCTTTCGAGCTCGAATTCACCTCCTTCTCCCCCCCCCCCCCCCCCCCCCCCCCCCCGGAAAAATAGTCTCTACACCGGCTTTCGAGCTCGAATTTAATCGAGGTCGTTTACTGGCCGTGTACGATGAGGACAATGGTGCACGATTGTAATCGAGCTCGGTAACTGGATAGTCCACCAACAAATCGAGCTCAAAATGTTTTCGAGCTCGATTGCTATTTTCCCGGTGACTGATTTGTAATCGAGCTCGGTAACTGGATAGTCCACCAACAAATCGAGCTCAAAATGTTTTCGAGCTCGATTGCTATTTTCCCGGTGACTGATGGTTTCGTGCTCGATTTCATGAAACTGAGCTCGATTACTACCCCACGATTCGAGCTCGATAAGTAATCGACGTCGATTGGTAAATTGAGCTCGATGACTATAAACGGAGCTCGGTTGCCCAGGAGCAAAATTTGATCCGCAATTTCTAACAGCATATGGTCAATATATGAATGTTTTACTGTACCTGGAACGTTTGCCCACATGTTTAACAAATGGCAACACCGAAAAGTCTCGACCTGACTGTGCTCTGGCTGGAAATACCGCTGGTTCATTAGATTAATTTCAGATCCGTTGTGAAAGGAACAGCATAGATCACTAATCCGTAAATCTGGATTTGGATTCTTTGGATTTCAAATCCAGTGAATCCTTTTTCAAAAAGGATTCGTCAGATCACAAATCCGGATTTGGATTTGCCGAAAGGAACGCGAAATCCGTTTTATGATCGAAAATCCGTTTTTGGATTCACCGAAAGGAACACACCCTTAGTGACAATTTTGTAGACAAATTTAGCGCGCACCTCCGTGATCGATTTCAATATAAATGCACACCGGAAATGTTGTTTCTTACAAAAGGAAATCAACTTTATTTGGATGCTCTTGAAAGTAGATCCATCGCTGACACAGAGACCTTGTCCCTGGAATTATCTGCCCAATGTGGCGTGCTGGTCTATCGAGACTAAAAATTTAAACGATTTGCCTGTTGGGGCGCACCCTGGATCCAGAGGTCCGTTCTCTGAATATCATGAGTGAAATTACCCGTACAAACGGTTAGAAGAAGCTCGCGAGATCTCGGCGCGTTGCGCCTCGTTGTCGCGGCTTCGCCGCTCAAACTCGCCGTTTCCACTAAAAAATAAAAACCTCTGGCACCCAGGGTAGTTGGGGCGCAAACACATGATTCACTTATGTAGGCTGTTTAGTGCAAACAACTAAATGATCAGCTTCTCGGGCGGATATAATAACTGTTATTGTCCG